>JAXQGX010000290.1:0-16613 GCA_037040455.1 Irpex sp. P115-07
GCGCTCGCCATTGCCGTCATCCCCCAGAGCCCAAGTAGTAGTCATCCCCAATAGCCCGAGTAGTCCCCAAGAGCCCACGTATTTATCCCCAAGAGCCCAAGTATTTCTCCCCAAGAGCCCGAATATTCATCCCTCATATCCCAGGTATCAATCCCCCGTGTCCCAGGTATTCATCTCCCAGAGCTCAAGTATTCATTCCCCAGAGCCCAAGTATTTCTCCCCCAGAGCCCAGGTCTTCAAGCACGACATCAAATGCCATCTTGGCTGTAGCTGTAAGAAGTAACAAGAAGATGAGTAGAAGACGGCTATTGCCGCAATAACGCAAAGAACAAAGCCTCAAATCACATAGATAAGCAAGAGAAACTCGTAGAGCAGGAGTTGGACGCATGGTCGCCCTCGAAACTGCTCATACGATACCGATAATATACCCGTCTGCTCCAGGGACCTCGGTCTTGAGATATTGAAGCACGGTGCGACGCTTGAGGAAGTTTTCGAAGCTCTGGAAACCAAGATAAAGTAATCAGCGAGCGAAAGCAGAACACGGGTGGCAGTCAAAGGAAGATAACAATTGGAAAGACGGGGAGCGGGAGTTTGACCCATGGCAGCCCTCGAAGCCGCTCACCCGTTACCGTGAAGTCCGCGAGTCCCATGGTCTTGATAGCACCGAGCGACGCTTCAGGAAGTTGTCGAGGCTTGCAGTTCTGGCAGAAAGGAAAATATAAATCAGTAGGACGGAATGTAATACATGATACACAGTCAACAGATGTCCACGTCTTAGTCCATGTCGTCGTAGTCCGACGTCCTAGGGTGATCAACCCTCAGTCTCGCTGCGAACGACAATCAAAACCGCATACAAACCAAACCACGAAGTAGCCACGCGACGCCGATACGAATCTAACATAAGGGAAGGAAGGGAAGATCAACGCAGACGTAACATCAGAGGGAGGAAGAGATGGGCCGGTAGAATAGAAGGTGGCGACGACAGTCGAGCAGGGTCATGACTCCCCTAATGTCGCACCACGCATCCATGCTACAGCCATACCGAGGGGTACCACCACCAACACCACCCACACCACCCTCGCCTTCGTCGACCTTGGCACTTGAGAGGTAGGCATCGAGCCCTCGAAGGTCTTGTAGGACACTGCACGCGCGGAGGAGAGCCATCGAAGTAGAGAGAAGAGCGGGGCCAGCCTGCATGATAGACATAGTAGTGGTGGTTGGAGGTAAAGTTAGGTGAGGCTGACATGGCGCAGCGAGACAGGTTTATATATCGTGGACCACCATCTGCGGACTTGCCTTTCTAGTCAGCCGCGTTCGTAGCACCTCGTCCACATACACACATATCAGGGCAAACCGAATATTCACCAGCTGGTCGGTAGCCTGAATCGGCCTACCGACATGAGGGCCGCTGCGGCTGACAGTCGTGTTCGTACTCAAGGGCGATGCAGATTGGACGGTCACTCCTTTGGACTGGCATGTGTTTATACCCCGATTGTTTATGCCCCTGTCAGCCCTCCTGTGACCCGTGTTGTAGGAAGCTTCGTTTTAGGAAATTCTTCTCTATGAGGCAAACCTGTGGTACAGACGGCCTTTTTAAGCTTGTTCGCATGTCTAGAGGCTTCACAACGAATGGTCCGAGAATAAACGCATAGTTCCGGGAAGAGCACGGTGAAGCACTATGGGTACTGCAGTTGATAAATAGCTAGAAATACATACGTAACGCACATCTATACACCCTGTCACAAAAGTTCCTACGTTTTCAGTGCTTCTTCACGATCCATGACTGATTGCTCAAGCTTGATAAGGATCGTTGTACGGTTGGGGTATTGCTCTGTAGGTGTATTGTGGGCGGTGACACGCGCAGGCTAGGGGACAGTTTTGTCAAGATAATGACCGTGCAATTATTATGTCACTCACAAATCCGAGACCATCCAACACAGCTTCAACAACTCCAGCGGAGAATGACGAGCAACTTAGTTGGCTCATATCACGAGGCACAGATATATGCCGTGTTATGGGAGGGTCATTGTCGATGATCATATCTATACAGCCATAGCATGAAGGAACGACTTCAATAGAATCCCGAGCGTAATACTCACATTCATCCGAGTTCTCCACGCTCTTCTCAATTGCGTCTGCAGGTTTCCCAAACACACTTTTCCACACTTGCGTGTGTATTGACATGAGTGCTGGCAAGAATCGTGTTTCGCGTTTGGGGGCCTTCGACGTCCCCTCTGCTCGCCATATCATCAACTCTAGTACGCGTGTTCCGACGCGATAACCTAGTGTATTCAATCTACAACACAGTAGTGAGTATACAGTCACATTATTAATTATATAATATACTGACCTTCGTTCGAGATCTGCGATACCACTGACCCTCTTCTGCGTGTACTGGACTACTTCCGAGAACAGAAACGAGAAGGCAGAGACAGAGACCTCGGCTGTTCGCGTCTTGTTGAGATTACGGTCATAGATATTCGGCCTGACTCCTGACTTTCCACCAGCAAGCGTGGTGTTTATAGAAGGGGCAGAAGGGAGAGAAAAGCGAGTGGTCGATGCTGCTGGTGAGAGGTGCTCTACAGATCCGAGTGAGGTTGTCGAGAGGACGGAGAAACGAGGATGCTGGGCTTGGGCTTGAGCGTACGCCATCTTGCGTACTTCCTGAGTTTATTCGTTATAACCCAGGTGCGATAGTACCCTCTAAATGCAATGTGTGCACTTTTGTGCGAGAGGCGGATGTCACAGTCGCGATTTGGTATAGTAGTAGTTGCGAAGCGCTCAGCTGCAAGTGCCACTGCTGCTAGCGCCATGGTGCCCAACTCTGCCAGTGACCGCCATGGCCAGCTACTCGACGTGCGTGAAATTGAAGACGATATGATCGAAAAGTCAGTACAAATAGACCATAATGTGTTAGGTGACGTACGATCTCTAAGTATCTCAAATGTACTCTAAATAAACCATTGTAGTCTTGTTGCTATTAGAACCACTCCAGTAAATTTGAAACTGGTTTCTCCCCGCAGAGGCTGCAGTAATGTTGGTGCTCAATCATTAATCCATGCACTGGGAGTACTATAGTCTCTTCTGGGACGGAACCGCTGAGAGTGCCTGTTGTTATAGGCCAAGTGCCACTGCAAAAACATCCGTATCACGGATGAGGTGGCCCAGTGGAGACGTCTTTGCGGCGTACGTTCAACTCTAGACGATTATTTAACCACTTTTTGAGCAATTGCAAAAATTCATGACGCATATTCTCTAATCCCGACAGCGTAATATGCTCAAAAACCCCTTCCCGCCGTTCCTCCGGGTCGTTCATCCCCAGTCTTGATCACTGCCTAGAACGCGGCTACATATGCAAAGTCGCCAAAAGCATGCCACAATGTTTCATTGATGCAAAGGTGTCTTTGATACTTTGCCCTCAGCGGAGACTCCGCCGCTGAACGTGCCACGCGGCTCGCAAGTGGCACCGCTCTTGCGTATAAATGTGCCCGGGAGGTGACGCAGGACGAGCCCCCTTCCCCTCCTTCCCCTCCCTGCGCCGCGCAGGAATGCTCCTCAATACCTATTGGCAAGGGCTTCTACCGTCCCTCTCTATGCGAAGATCATCGTCGTGCCCAATCGAGTATAACGTAGTGGTAAAGGGACCACCTTACCGAGGCGAGTGGCACTTGCTCCCAATTTGCTCAGTCCTGCTCGACGGGCGTCATTGTGTTGACCAGACACGGATTTTCTCTAGTTCAGTTTAACTAATGCCTCTACTGGTGACTCTGCCTCTCGCGAGAGCGACTTCCGTCGTCAAAGATGACGGCGGGCTCAGTCGACGGTGGGCACTGAAAGGCGTCCAGATAATGCTACCGCGCGGTACTTAGCGTCCTTCAACGCATCGACCGTCGTACACCACTCTGTATCAACCGTATTCCGATACCTCAATCCCAACGATACATTCCTCTCCGAGTCGGGCACGCTGTTCTCTGTGTGAAGAGTGGCACCCTTGCCCCCTTTACTCGACCGTTACTGTACCCGTGTGATACATGATTGCTCAAGGACACGAGGCAGAAGGTACCCACGCCGATGACAAGGATAGCTAGCGCATGTTCAGGCATGCGGTGCGGACAACGATGAGAGGTAAGTGGAAGTCGGCGATGCGGCGCGTCACTCTGAATAATGCAATCACAGGTATCACCGATAGAGCTGATCCAAGAGTCGCCGTGGGACAATTGACCCCCGTTACTAGAACATCATGGCACAGACGCCCCGGAACCCCTTCACAAATCACAGCGCTTTACTTCATTAGGCAGTCCTGCCATCAATTCGAGGGACAAATGGCACCGAGAGTGCTGCAATGCCGAGACAAGGTTGACAGCAACCCTCACAGACGACTTTTGGCTCTGCCCCAGCTCTCGCGTATAAAAGGCCTACGAAGATGGACGTGTTTCTGCAGAACCCGCCACTCGCGCAACTTTCTACTCCTCCAGCTCTTCGCCCTTCACTCGCATTCCATACACTCTCATCATGGATCAGTACTTGCCATCGCCATACTACGCCTCCTCTTTTCACCATGAATCTCGGTTCCACGAGACATCCGATACATGTCTCGCCGAGGCTCTAACCCCTTCCACATCATATCTCGGCTCTACGGAGCTTATGTACCCGTATGATCCCTCCCCGTCGCCAACATCCTCCGGATCCCTCTCCCCCGATCAGTCCTCACAGAGTTCGGTACTCCCAGTTAACGGCACACCACTTCCCAAAGACTACTACCCGGTTTGGCCTTACGACCCTTTTGGGGGATATTCGACCACAGAAGCCGACCATAGCTTGCAGAGCTCGTAAGTCATCGTCAGCTACAGCTATGATGCATTGTATACTGAAGTGTGCCGCGATACTACAGCCTCCCCTTCTCGGACGATGTCTATTATAGTGACCTATTCAGTGACGAATCGGGCTCCTCCAGCAACTTAGGTTTCAACTTCACTTCCCCCCTGGTCGTCCATTCCGACTATGGCATGTCCCCGTCGACACTTCCTCTCACCATATCTCCCCAACTCCTTCATTCTCCGGTCTCTGACTACAGCGAGGCTTCGACCTCTGTGAAGACCGAGTCGCCGTACATGTATAGCTTTGGCCTCGACGCTCTCGCTATAACAGATCCCGATGACGATGACGATGAGTATATTGGCACTTCCTCCATGCCTACTGCCTCTAGGCGCTCTACCCGAAGAACTCGCGCTCGCACCTCACAGCATCCATATACTGCCCGATCAACCACATCCTCCCGAACTCGACAGTCATCTGCAGAGGTGTATGACGCCGCTAACGACGACGAACCCATCCGCACTCGAGCTCGCCGTGCCGAGGGCAGGGGCGTCCCAAACTATAATTCCGTCGACTCCAATGGGGACTTCTGCTGCGAGACGTGTGGACATGTCTGCAAGCCTTCCCGCAAGGTCGACTTCAAGCGGCATGTCAACACTCATTACCGGCATATGGTCAACGGCGCCGTCATCTGTTGCGGCGTTCCTGTCGAGCTGAGGGACGAGCCACAATGGGCACATATCCACGAGCATGCACAAGTGATGACTTTCTACGGAAGACAGATGGTCGGAGGCTGTGGAAGGATCTTCAGTCGCACGGACGCGCTGAAGAGGCATTTGGAGCTGGGAACGGTTCCCTGTGTCGGCGACATCAGAGGCGACTGGCACCCATCAAAACAATGAGCCACACTGCTACGTATACCTAGTGAGTATAGATACCCTCCCTGCAACGTCAAGCCATATTAATGACGATCTCTTGCAGCCCTTGTAAGCTATAGAATGCACGGATCACATTCCGAATCTCTATACCTCATCACTCCATCACATGTAGATTCTACCTCCTTCACATGCTGTATATACCATCATCTGCGCAATGCGAAACACTGACACCTGACTCTCTGAATCGCGTCTTAGTCCGCTGGCTTATGGGTCAGACCATATATAAAGCAGGTGTCAGTGTCAGACTACATCGCCAGTTCGGGGTAATCATGGCCCTACACTGCTTCGCTCTGAGCCATAGCGTATAACGCCTCTTTGTCCGCACTCTCGTCCACCAATGCACGCAACAAGCTTTCACGCTTGAGCAGCTCCCGCGGGCTATCGAATTCGACGAGACGGCCGGCATCGAGCACAATCTGTTAGAGGTTCTTTTTGAGATCAAATGTTCAGGTTTAGCAGAATCCGCGACATACCACTTTGTCTGAGTCCATGATGGTTTGCAGGCGATGTGCGATCGTGATAACTGTCACGCCGCTCTTGAGTTCCTTCCGCAGTGATTCCTGAATAACAGCATCTGTCTCATAATCTGCAAACATGAAACGTCCCTATGAGCTCTGGGACTGTTAGTAAGAAGCGTGAATACACACCTATAGCCGAGGTAGCTTCGTCGAGGATGAGCAACTTGCTCTGCCTCACGATGGCTCTTGCAAGAGCAATGATTTGCCGCTGCCCGATGGATAGATTGTTGCCTCCGCTGGCAATCTCGGTGTCCAGAGTCATCCTGTTCTCGTCGGAGAGGCGCTGTAAGGAGAATAGGCCCGCAGCGCGCAGAGCGTCGTTCAGCGTCCCATCGTCATATTGTCCGAAAACGTCCAGATTATGCCGAAGAGTCCCACTCAACAACTCAGGCTAGAGTTTCATGATTAATTCCTTGAATATTGTATGAGTGCGGAAGAAACTTACAATCTGGGGAATGATAGTGATATTAGATCGCAGAGCATCGAGGTTGAGGGTGCCAGTAGGAACGTCGTCATATATCACGGTGCCTTCAGTGTAGATGCAGCGAAGGAGGGCTAAAGTGAGAGTTGATTTGCCGGATCCGGTACGGCCGACTGTAGTTGCTGTCAGTAAATTGATTTATTTGGAGATATACTGATAGGAATTAACCTATCCCGACTCGTTCCCCAGCATCGATGCGGAAGCTGATGTTGTCGAGTACTTTGGGTCCATCCTACAGAGGGTATCAGAAGCGTATAACATCAAGCCAAGAGAATACTGACATCGGAGTATCTCGCGGTAAGCTTCTCTACAACTAGCTTGCCGCTAGCAGGCCAGTAGGCAGGGGGAGTACCGCCATGTTTGGGCTCGGGTTCTTGCTCGATAACGACATACTGGTAAATCCGCTCCAAGCTAGAGGATTAAGCAGCCTGAGTTGACCAAACTCCGTGTAGGCGTGGAAGAAACTGCACCTGTTGCCGTTCACTACGATCAGCAGATAATCAGTACGCGTTGAACAGTATCATGGTGACTTGGAGCCTCCGTACCTTCGAACTCGTTATAGAATGAAATACACCACAGAATTAACTCGCTGAAGAAGACTGCTGTCGTCAATATCATCATGCTGCAACAAGAAGGGGAAAAGTCTCACTAGCCATAGCCAATACAAACCCAACGCTGGAGGGAGCATATGTGGTTTTTCCATAAACAATGTAGAATGCTACAGCAGCAGTAAAGATAGAGGCGAGCGCATCGATTCGAACGCTGACCCATCTGTAATGGGGTCAGTAATCATGACATATAGTCCTTCCCTATTGTGAAGACTGACCGGTTGAGATCGTAAAAGACCCTGGCGGTGCGCACATAAGAGTTTACCCGTCTGTGAGTCTCGTCCTTGAACGCACTCTGAGCGGCATAAGCGCGGATAGAAACTATGAAGCCTCGGCAACAGATTGTGTGAAATGTGCACATACATCACTCACCGAGGCCTGAGATAGCACCACCGAGAACGCCAATGACGGGGGCTTTGGCATTCGACATCTCGCGCTTGACAGACATTTGCGCTTTCAAGTAAGTATTTCCCAGAATGCCACCCAAGATTGAGAAGACAATCGATGGAATAATGAACATGGGAATATACAGGAGGATTCCTGCGAGTTTCATGAGCATTTTGAGGGTGATCATAGCTGAACGTTGAACAGTAATCAGCAGTACGTCCTTCCAGACTCTCGGGATTACCCACTAAGATTCTTCAATGTGTCCGCAACTTGGCCGTCAACTAAAATGGTGGTCAGTTCATGTAGAGGTAGTTCGTAATTGATCCGACTTACTGGATTGAATGTCTTGGGTACAACGAGCGATAACTCGAGAAACCGGAGTGATGTCAAGCCAGCTGTAAATTACAATATCTAAGTCACTCTGAAGTAGGCAGATGATATTGATATCGATATCCTACCGGAATGTACTTCCCAGGAGCCTTGAAACGAGTTTGCTGTGCAAAACCCGAGACGCTCGTAAACTGGCGAGTGTGTAAACAACATCGGCGTATGTTGAAGTGACTGCCACCATGAAAGTGATAAGGCAGTACATCGATAGATAACTGGACAACAATAAGATCAAGGCACTCCACTGAAACAGAACTCACTTACTAGAAGACCGGGACCGTCGAAGAATCTGTAGCGGCATATTGACGAGCCCAGTAACCCACCCACCAGGTTCCCACTACATCAAGCAGCTCGCACAAGGCGAGCCCAGCTATCCAGCCGATCCAAAAGACGATCGGAAGACTGCCACCCAGACCGCTCAGGAAGAGTTTAACTACCGGAGCAGATAGTTTGATGAGCGTAGTTGGATTGTAAGAACAGTCTTGACTCACGAGCTTGCCAGCTGACCTGACCATGAGCAATCTCCTCGGAGACCACTAGCTTACCATTGTCTTTCTTGACAGCGTGTCTCGTATCATCAGCAGGATCTTCAAGTTTATCCAACTCAACGGCTTCCTCTTCGTGTTTGACTTCTTCCTGTAAGGCTGAGTCTTTGGCAATCGCGTCATAGGTAGATCCTTGGCTGACTACATGTCCATCAGTATTGAGGGAAATAACAAAATCGGCGAGCGGGCCAGCCATAGCGATGTTGTGGGACTGCAAAGGATTCAGCATCTCTATCCTAGTCACACACTGCTGGCGACATACTACAAGCAAGATAGTTCTAGAGCGAAGAAGGTCGCCTTTGAAGCATTTATCCACAACCCATCGTGCAGTGTGGACGTCCTGTGAGGGTGGGTCAGATCAATCGAGGTTCTAGCCCTGTATGCATACCAGTGCCGCTAAGACCTGTGAGAAAAACTACGCGTGAGGGGCCAGGATATGCTAGTATGCTTGGGTACTTACATCGTCGAGCAATAAGATCTCGGCCCGGGAGTATACCGCTCTTGCCAGAGTCACACGAGCCTGCGTTAAAAGTCTGAGAACAGCCATGTTGAATTCCGAATGCTACAGTACTCCACCTTTTGGCCACCGCTGTCACCGTGCAACGCCAGTTAGTCAGGAGGAACTCGGTGTATGCAAACATCTGCGACTCACCTAAGAGTGATCCCCTTTTCTCCAACTTCTGTACTATCGCCGGCCTCGAATAGACTCAAGTCTCGCGCCAGTCCGCACTGGTAAAGTACTGGTTCAAGCGCGTTAGTAAACACGATTTGTAACATGTAGCTGTTTGCTCACCTTTCGCGTAACGTTCCTCATCAAACGGTGAACCAAAAAGGATATTCTCCTACAGAAAACTAATCAGCACAAATGACCTTCTACCAACAAGCACATTGGCAGTAACGGTACCCTTATAGTCTCGTTTTGCACCCACGACTCCTGTGCAGCGTACGCGACACCCCCGTCCCTGGGAAGGTTCACCCACGACCCTGTGCCAGCCGGGATATAATGCATCTCACCAAGGAGCGCCATGAGTATCGATGTCTTCCCTGAGCCAGTCGGCCCTAGTATCAAATTGAACGCTCCCTTCTTGAAGATCACTTCTTTGTCTATGTGCAGGCGGAAAGGCTGTCTGGAGGGCGTTGAAGTGCCCTCCGTGCTGTTGTTGGACCAGGAGAAATCTGCGTGTCCGAATCCTATGTCGTCCAGGTGCTCTTCGGACAGGCCAGGCCAAGGCGCTTGGGAGGTGTTCGGCGCGAACGAGTCTAGTAGCTCAGTCTATTAACGAAGGTTTCGTTAGTATATATGCGCACAATTCAGGACGTAGATGAAGCCTACGTTGTATAGAAAATCGGCTATGCGGCCGAGCGAGACGTTGGCTGCAGCAAGGAAATCAGGACTGGAATCTTTGAACCGCTGTTCTGCACCTACCGGTGATAAGTGTTGGCAGGAGACGGAAGATCCGAAACAGCTGTGATCTGATCATGTTGAAAGCTACAGAAAGGGTCAGTCGTCGGTACTATCGACACGTCCAGGGGCTTAGTCGCGGTGACATACCATACCATGAAGAGTACACAATCGATGCTGTAAAATAAAGTAAGTAGGGATCCATCCATTGAACAGATAGCATAGCATACCAGACAAAGGCTTCTTTTGTACTAAAGTCTGATTAGAAGAATCAATATTCAATACAAGTAATTTGTTTACGTTGGGTATTCACTCACATAGACTCCGTACGTCACCGCCATATGAACGAGTGGAATAGTCTGACTGAAAACAAAACACAACGATGAGCACATCATGATATAGAGTACAATCGTCTCGTACCACGCACTTCACCATACTCCAAAGCATACCCAATAACTTGCGTTTCCATATCCACTTCAGCTCTCCTTCTCTCTTCTCAGCGATAGACCTCTCCACGCGGTGTTCCCATCCAAAGAGTTTGATCATCCGCAACATGCTCATCACTAGCACAACCAAACCAATCATCAGTAATCTTATCTTCCAACGAATATTGCCAGTGGAAATGAACACGAAAAGAAAAGAAAATTAACGCACTTTCAGTGACATCTTGCACACGAGCATCCGTAGCTTTCATCTTCTCCTTCTGCACCGTATTCGTCAACGTGCCTATCCACGTCGGAACGGGAGCCAAGACGACCATGACTGCAAGACCGACGAAGGAGCACCAGCCTAGGATGACGTAGAGGAACCACATCCCGATGATGATGTGTAGAGGGGCGGAAATCACTGCGCAAAGGTAAGATGTCATGGATTTGCATGCGGGAGGATGGATGTAAATTTGCTATCTCACCTAGGAATAGGAAGTCCCGCCCATTGACGATATTGTCCAGGTCACTGGTGATGAGATTGTTAATCCTGCCAATGAAGTTATCCTTCTCCCTCTCTTCCTTCGCTGCTTCCTCAGGCCCGGGTTCCGTTGTTGCCTCCGAGTCACTAGTCTGAGCGCGGTGAGTCTCAGCCTTCAACCGGATGCGCAGAGCATGGTCCAAGATGAGCGACGTCATGATTGACTCGGTACGGACGAGGCACTGGGTCTGCACGGTAGTATTAGTATAGTAGTAGCCGATTTAAAATGATTGGGAGAGAGTGTAATCTGTACGTACCGAGAGATACATGTATAGCTCCCATGTCAACGTGTAGTTGATCGCTGAGGTGCCTATGAGCAGGATCCACACCCAGGGTTTGACGATAGCTCCTTCGCCGCCTGTCTCTAGGTAGCTATAGGCAGATGTATGAGTATACGTAACCACATCATAACAATTCAAAGCTGAAAGCACGCACGCTAACAGCCTGTTAGTACCGACGGGCGCCGCCATAATAAGTGTAGCCTACATCAACGGTACGCAGAGATAAGAATGCAGCGCTTGATGAGTAAATGCTTTTACATACCACGAAGAGCAAGCATATCGCCTGGTATACCAACGACCGCCTAAAGAAAGTGACGAGGCCAAAGAAGAGGTGACGTTTGGCCGCTCCAGAGAACGGGTCGAGATACTGTCAATACTGTAGCATCAGCACAAAATAAAAAGGTGCGATCGGTTGACCACGCACGCGATAACTGTCTCTTATCAGGTATTCCGCAGAATCACGATCGGCGAGGGGAGGAAGTCTGTCACGGCTGAGATGTTCGACGCGGGATGCCTTGATGACGATAGGGTCGAGGAAGGAGTAGAATATGAACGAGAATAGTGATGCAGTTTGGGCTGGGTTGACTGTCGGTAACGGTTCCTGTGTATCACGCTGTGAATACTTATGACACATTGGGCTTCATGAAAATAACCATGCTTACGGAGGGGTCCACAGGAATATACGGATAGGGTTCAAAGCCAGGAAGAATCACTCCGGCGAGGAAGGCCAAGATCACCTTCGCCCAGAGGATGTTCCCTTCTGCGGCGTCGGCGGGGTGGAGAGTGAATGTCATCAGAGGCCATATGTCGCGGTAGGCGTACATGGCGAACGTGGCCAACGAGACGAGGGACAGGTGGAAGGAAACTGTTGTGGAATGCTTCGCTGGTGTGAAGGCGTTTAGAGCTCCTAAGAGAGCTGTATAACCCTGCAAAAATGATTATTGTGAATAGGATGGGTTGGAACGGGGATCCTTACAGAAGCTGATATTAGGGCAACATCGTACCACGTCCACCCATCACGGTAAGCAGTAACTGCCGTGAGGACAAGCAACCCAACTAGCGTTACCAGCCTAGCAGCTTTGAAAGCGAAGATCGTCGTGTTTCCTGGTCCGCATCGGCTGAGCCAGTCTATCGCGACTTCCTCACGAGCTGCATGACTCCTCTGGAATATGAGGCGCCGGAATCGCTTCGACGATATTGCATGAACGATGAACGCGAGGAATGAAGCTGCTGCGACGTATGCGGGGTAAAGCCTCTCGTCGGTCCATATTCTATAGCGGAGTGTATTAATTATTGACATCTTGTAAGTCGTTTATGACACGACAAATACGCGCCTTTCATCTAGTGTACCAGAAGTACCAGGCTCTGGTGTGCTATAATGGCTTGTCAATACAGTCTGAAGATCCATGACGGCTGTTTGAAAGCTGGAGGATCGACGTCAACTTATGTGCGGAGTACTTCCACGTTCCGATCGACGTCAGGAACCATTAAGTACGTTTCCAACCACATGGCGCCGTAGTCATCAACATCATAACGGGTCCGAATCTTTGGAAGTCACCTCACGCAGCCGTACCGAGAAGTTGCGTATCGCACCCACCACGAGCGCACTGTACATAGTATGCTCATGCGTGTGAGGAGATAAGTGAACTGTGACTGGAACATGTGAACGGTGCCGAGAGCAGCCTGATAGCTAATATTAGAATTTAGCGACTCATCTAGCGCAAACGATTCGAATTGAACATTTCTTTGATAGCATCTTGCAGTGTACAACCAAACTTCGAACATCTTATTGCTCGGAGTAGCTACCACTCAGTGCTCCCCGAGATACCTATCAAATCGCCTCAACACCTCCCATTAATACCACTTCAAGCTACAAACACGCACGCACACATTAGTCAACACACTAAACAACTCAAAAAATTTGAGTCGCACCTGGTTCAACTTTCCAGCTATTATATACCGACATAAATCACTTATATTAGGCTTGGGTCACTTCATTGTACGTTGGATAAGTAGACGCACTTGATAGCATACCCAGCGACGGCAGGAAGGGAGGCCTGGATCAAGCGCTCAAACGCTCAAGCTTAGAGCTTCGTCACGCCCACATGACCTGTGACACACGCGTTCCCACCACGCAGCACACGTTTTTGATGACGAATTGCATGCAATCTGCGCAGGTGCGCGTCGGCAACCTCGCCATCGATCGTCACACACCGTCTTCATAGCCCTCGAAAATGCCGGCGAAATTCACGATAAATGCAACGTCGGCGTCGGGCAGGTACTATCTACGGCGGGGAGCCGTCGGCGACGATACACATGGCG
This sequence comes from Irpex sp. P115-07, assembly GCA_037040455.1. Taxonomy (NCBI): domain Eukaryota; kingdom Fungi; phylum Basidiomycota; class Agaricomycetes; order Polyporales; family Irpicaceae; genus Irpex; species Irpex sp. P115-07. The sequence continues at coordinate 13,651 of JAXQGX010000290.1, forward strand.
CACGATATGACGTGATCACGTTTTGGATATATAGCGAGGACCGTGGCAGTGGGAGAGCCAGGTCATGCGAACCAGTCACCCACCATGTGGCTCCCCTCATTCAGTGTTTCGCTCTCTCTCCTCGGCTTCGCAGCCCAGGCTCCTCTCGCACCTACCACTACCTCCTTGCAACAGACAACGATGGTAGTCCCGAACACTACTGACTTTACCTTTAAGGAGGCGGCGAACATATTCTCGCCCAAGGACCTCATCGAGCTTGAACGTCCGGGTAATGGCGTCGCAAATCCTGCGGGTGATCTCCTGCTCGTCTCTGTGAGCAAATACTCTACCAAGGACAAAAAGTACGTTCTCCCCCCGATCGCTACGATATACCATTCAAATGCTAATTGCGTTGTACAGGAACAACAAGTACATCTACATCGCCCCGATCGAGTCGACGGCCCAGCCGTTTGAGATCCCCCTCACAAAGGGCGGCGACGCCTTCTGGCTCGACGCCCGCACAATCGCACACGCCGTCCCCGAAGGCGAAGGCAAAGAAAAAGTGGTCGCACTCTACGCCATCTCTGTCAAGTACGAGACAGAATCGATCGCGACACCAGACAGCCCCGTCCTCATCGGAAAATTCCCCACCGACTCCGCGGGCAACTTCATCTTCAACGGTAAATCCGACTTTCTAGTCTTCAGTGATAACGTGCATGAGGATGGGGACATCCGCGCTGTGAAGAAGCATGATGAGGAGTGGGAGAACCGAGGGGATACGGCGTTTGTGTATGAGGAGACTTTTGATAGGCAGTGGGATGCTTGGGTGGGCCCGAAGAAGAGTGCGTTGTTTAGTGTTGAGCTCACTAAGGGACCTGGGGGGAAGTGGGTGCTTGGGGAGGAGTATGTGAATTTGTTGAAGGGGACGGACCACGTATGTACCTTTCGCCCTCTTTCGAATTTTGGGTATGTAGTGGCTAACGATTTGTGCAGCACGCCCCGGTCATGCCCTTCGGAGGCACAGACGACTTTGACGTCTCAGCCACACACGTCGTATACACCGCCAAAGACCCCGTCCTCCCGAAAGCCTGGCACACCAAGCAAAACGTAGGTTTTCTCTCCCTCCTTCCCTCTTTCTCTTCCCTCTCTCCCTTCTTCTCTCCCTCTCCCTCTTTTCCTCTCCTCCCCCCCTCCCCTCCCCTTTATCTAACGCTCAAAACAATAAATCGCTGACTTCGTACCGATACTGTAGATCTACATCGTCCCCCTGGACGGTAAATCCAAACCCAAAGAACTCACCTCCGGCTCCCAAGGCGCAACGCACGCCCCCGTCTTCAGCCAGAAGGGAGACAAGGTCGCGTGGGTTGAGCTTGATGAGGATGGGTATGAAAGTGACCGGTACGTCCCCCTCTCTCCCCTCTTCCTTCCTTCCTTCTTTCACTTGCTTATTCATTTCTGTTGATTGGGTATATGCGTGTTGTGTTGTGGATGTGGGATTGGATTGGTTGGGATGAAGGGGGAAAGTCGTGATTTACGATCTGGAGAAGGACGTGCGGTACACGCTTACGGAGGAGTGGGATCGCTCGGCTGTTGAACTTGTCGTACGTGCCCCCTTCCTCTCCCTCTTCCCTCCCATCTACTCACTAAAAACTCACCTCTCATAAAATAGTTCTCAAACGACGACAAAACCCTCTACCTAGTAGCCGGCGAGCACGCCCGCAACAAAATCTTCTCCATCCCCATCCCCGCCACTCCCACCTCCTCCTCCTCTTCCCCTTCTTCCCCACCTACCCTCTCCGAAACCCCGAAGGCACTTACGCACGAAGGCTCAGCGGCAGGCCTCCAAGTCCTCCCGAACGACCAGCTCCTCTTCACCAAGTCCTCCTTCACTTCGCCGAACGACGTTTTCGTCATCCGCGAGCTTTCCTCTCTCTCCTCTTCCACCTCCACCTCTCCCAAGATTGATCGGCTGACGAAGTTCGCAGCCGACGCGCTCAAGGGAAAGCAGCTCGACGCGGGGGATGAGTTCTGGTTCGACGGCGTAGACCAGAAGATCCAGGGGTGGGTTTTGAAGCCTCCTGGTTTCTCGAAGGTAAAGGAAGGAGGAAAGGAGAAGAAGTGGCCGCTTTTGTTTTGGATACATGGGGGGCCGCAGGGGGTTTGGGGGGATCAGTGGAGTACGCGGTGGAATCCGAATGTGTTTGCGCAGCAGGGGTATGTGGTGGTTGCTATTAACCCTACTGGGTCTACTACTTTTGGACAAAGTGCGTGCTTCTTCCCTTCCTCACATTCACTCACCCATAACTTATTATTTGCTGTTGCGCACCACTCGCTCCGCACGTAGAACTAACCGACGCGATCCAACGCGAATGGGGCGGCAAACCCTTCGAGGATCTCATCCGGGGATACAAGTACATACTCGACGCGTATCCGGAGATCGACCCCGAGAGGGCTGTCGCTGGTGGTGGGAGTTATGGTGGATATGCTATTAAGTGCGTTTTCCCCTTCTTTCTCACTATTCTATAATTGTATGTGAGGTGAGATGGAGAACTGATGGTTTTTCGTGTGTGTGTAGCTGGATCCTGGGACACCCGGAGTTCGGGTTCAATTTCAAGGCTTTGTTCTGCCATGACGGGGTACGTGTCTTCTCTCTCCCCCTCTGAATACCTACTAATAGTGATTCACATCGATATTCTGCGGGCGATAGGCATTCGACGTGCGATACGTCGCGTACTCGACCGACGAACTCTTCTTCGCGAACCGCGAGTGGGGTGGACGGCCTTGGGAGCCTGAGGCTAAGGAGGTCATCGAGAAGTCCGTCTTCCTTTTCGATCTTCTTTAACTATGACCACGATCACTGACTACTGTGAATCTGTCCGTAGGTTCAACCCGGTGAACTTCGTACAAAACTGGAAGACGCCCACTTTGATCGTACACGGGAGCAAGGACTACCGGCTCGCTGAGACTGAGGGTCTCGCTGCGTT
>JAXQGX010000291.1:0-17105 GCA_037040455.1 Irpex sp. P115-07
GACAACAACTTGTGCCATAACCTACGACACTAAAGGATGGTGAAGCCAGATGTAACGCCAGATGCGCCGGTGGAGGAGCAGCCAGCAATTGGTCTGATTGGGATGGGTGCGATGGGCACCATGTATGCGAAACAGCTTGCGGCAGCGGGATGGAAAAGGTACGATAGCCACAGACCGTTCTATAGTGGTTTCATTGACTGGTCCTCTTAGGATCTTCATTTGTGATCTACCAAGCAAGTTTGAAGCGCTGCAGAAGACCTATGAGGGTATGCGTTGCTCCCTGTGAGGTGTGTTTGAAGATCGCCTGTTTACCCCATCCCTCAGGCAATCCCTCTATCACTGTTCTTCGGGACGGTCACGCCGTGTCGCGGATCTCTGATTGGATCATGTACTCTGTCGAAGCCGAGTACATTGACCGGGTAGTTGCTGAATACGGTCCTTGTACGATCATTTACCTCTCTTCCGGTACATCAAGCTAAGAAGCTTCGTTTCTCTCAGCTACGAAAGTAGGTGCCGTTGTCGCTGGTCAGACATCTGTCAAGGCACCAGAGCGCGCGGCATTCGAGAAGTATCTTCCAAACGATGTGCACATTGTCTCATGTCACTCCCTACACGGACCCACTGTATCACCACTCGGCCAGCCACTGGTAAGTGATTCCTGTGTTGTCACTGCTTGAAGGTACTAACAAGATATTCTGCAATAGGTGATCATAAATCATCGGGCACCCGCAGAATCCGTGCAACTTGTCGAGAGCATTTTGAAACCGCTCAAGTCCCGCTTCGTATACCTCTCTTACGACGAACACGACATCGTCACTGCAAACACTCAAGCGGTGACACATGCCGCGTTCCTGAGGTATGCAATACATCAGTGCGTAAGACAAACGAACCCTAACACCTCTGCAGTATGGGTACCGCTTGGGCAGGCGAACAGTCATACCCATGGGAACACGGATACTACGTCAAAGGCATTGAGACAGTCAAAGTCAACATCATGTTGCGCATATACTCCAACAAATGGCACGTATACGCCGGTCTAGCCATCCTCAACCCCTCCGCCCGTGTCCAAATAGACCAATTCGCTCGTAGCACGACAGAGATCTTCAAGCTTATGCTCTCCGCAGATGAGGCAGGTCTTCGTAAACGAATCTATGACGCGCGCGACAAAGTCTTCGGAGCGGGGGATCGTCAACCAATTCTGCTCTCAGAGGACATATTCGATCGATTTAGCCTCGGAAAGAAGCCCAAAGACGTGGACACGCCACCTGGGGGTGGCACAACAGCCAACTCTCACCTCTCGCTCCTTGCCATGGTGGATTGTTGGGCTCGTCTAGGTATCCAGCCCTACATTCACCTCGAACTTGCCGCGACGCCCATATTCCGGCTATGGATCGGTGTCGCAGAGTACTTATTCCGCAATCCCCAACGTCTCGACGCTGCCATACAAGCCGCGTTGTACGACACCTCTCATAGATCGAACGACGCCGAGTTCGTCATTGCTGCACGTGGATGGAGCCAGTGTATCTCGTTTGGCAGCTTTGACCTGTACAAGACACGGTTTACGGAGACAGCGGAGTTCTTCCAGTCGAGATTCGAGGAGGCGACAAAGGTCGGCTCCGCGATGATTCAAGCCATCATGGATAGCTCTCAGAATGGACAGAAGTAATCGGCATACCTCGGTACGTCACGATATGCTATTTAGGTATTGACTGCTTTCGACTGACCTTTCATTTGAGCGCAGCATGTGAGGGGCACGACTTCTGCTAACGCTCAGACCCTGGTTGGCCATGGTCATCATGTGTCTTGCGCCATCTTTTCTCGCCTCAGAAATGACTAGTCAAAAGCTGTAACATAGTTCCTACGGAAATTAGTGAATTTGTCCATGACAAAACAACTCAAGGGAGTGGAACATAGGAGGTGTCTACATAAAAGACGGACGCCCAGGCGGTTATCTTCCCGGGTCTACAATGCTGAAACCACGTTCATGGAAAGATGGAACTCAGAGCGTTATACACGGAGCTGCATATAATACCACCTCATGTTCATTGGTCTGGCCTCCTGCAACTCAGTACTCAACGTCCACGTCTCGTCTCCCCGCACAGGTCTACAGCCATACACTGCACTCCGCATAAGCCAACTATGCTGTTCTTCCAGCTGACTATAACTATCACCACAATTCTAGTTTTCATTCACGCCACCCAAGCCGTGCAGATTCCGATTCGCAAGGTCCCCGGCTCCCCTCGAGCCCACTCCTGGAAGGCAAGGAAGTTACTGGCAAATAATACCGACGATCAGAGTTATGGGTTCCATAATGGATATAACGGTGTCTACAACGCCAATATAACTGTAGGCGGGCAAGTGTTTTCAGTAAGTCCCCGCGGTCTGTTCATTGTTGTTCTCAGTTGATCACCGCACTAGGTCCAAATTGACACAGGCAGTTCGGATCTTTGGGTGGACACTTGTGCTGCGAATGTCACACTGTATAATACTTCACCATCTGCATACGACGGGACAGTCACAGTTGATTATGGGTACGTAGGATCGTATGCGAGTATTTTCTCAGCCATATCTTGTTTGTGTATCTAGCGATCATTCGGACGCCGAAGGGCCCATAATTGTGTCTGAAGTGGTGTTTGGCGACTTCGCAGTTCCCCAACAGGCGTTCAGTATGTGGTCTCTTACCTCTCTCAGAGAAAGTACCTTATATATCCATACTGCTCATTCGCAGTTCAGACGTGCAATTCATCAGCGTTGATAATCAACATGACTGGGTTAATTGGGTTTGGCAGGTACGAGGTTGTTCAGATCACATCTGTGCTGTCTGGTATCTACCATGTGCTTTGCATCTCACATTGTCTTCGCATAGCTCCACGTTGAACGGAAGCAGGATACAGGATGCGCTACCGAAGGATGACAGCACCATCCACTCCACGTCGTCGTCCCTCCCTACCCTGATGACTTCTACCCCGGACAAGCTCAAGTTACAAACCCTACCGTGACTCAATGCTCCGTTGCACCACCCAAACGACAAGCTAGCTCCAATACTACTGGCACAAACAGTGGTACACCCATTTGTCTAGCTGCCTTTAACTGTGCAGGCGCAGACCTTGTGGCGTTTGCTGGGGTTGGTGAGTGCCTGATTGACAGAGTTTTTATATCATGGAGCCACCCTCAGGCTGACGATCCCGTGCGATCCACGTGTACACGTGTAGATGGTATTCTAGGCGATACCTTCCTCAGGAATGTTTACACGCAGTTCAACTACGGTAACTGGTCTAGGAACGGCACAGGTACACCGTTCGTCAGGCTTTTGAACGTAAGACTGTCTCATTGGAACTGGTTATCCAACCTGCAATTGACCCCTCTTTACATGTCACATAGACGACGAACGAGGGTGATGCGTGGGCCGAGTATGACAACCTGAACGCTCAGCGAGTACAAGCAGACCCTGGCGTCTTTAAACCCCAGCCTGACCCACAGTCTTCTGCTGCCGCCTCAGCCCCATCCGATCGGACGTACATTATTATGTTCTCTCTGGGTGTCCTGCTTCTCTTGGATATGGGTGGGCGATAAATTCCCAGGAACTCTACACTATTTCATGGTGTTTTGATTGTTGAAGCGTACTATGATACATACAGCTGGCTATGATACAACAATGATTGCAGTCTCTTTGATTAATTGAATCGGGTCTCGCATAAGTAGTATGTATTCCAGCGGACGACCCAAGAGAAAGACATAGTGGATCCATGGAATCCCATCATGTCATGGCACGGTTGACACAACTGAATGGCGCAGGGAAACTGCCGTGTTTGTATCCTGTTAGAATGTCCGCGAGACATTAATGTCGGTTTTTTATTTATGAGTGGTAAGTCTGGATGACCAACGTACCATCGATAATACTGACAATGCTTGCGTACAAACCTGCGACCATGATGAACCCGCCCATCTGCAAGCACACATGTACACCCCGTCAGAATTTCATACGGATTTCCTTCCCTCGAAGGACGAAACACGTACCATAACGACACTCCACCAAAACACCGTCTTCACCTTCATCCACCCCGTCGTCCACCTCTCCTTCCTCGGATTCAAATGCAGCCAAAACACACCGGAGATCCCATACGTGAACCACGCAGCGAACAAGGACGAGATGACACCGAGCAGGTCATTGAAGAATGGGATGACTTCTGCGATGAGGAATGCTAGGAGCCAGATGGCGACGCAGGAACCGATCCAGACGCCCCAGCCGAGGAGCGTGTGGGAGGTCATGTGGCGAGAGGTTTGGCCTTCGCGGCGGAATCTGTGGGACATTTCGTGCGTTGTCAGTCGAGGTGATAATGTGTATGGTTATAATTTGTGAGCAACAGAAAGGCCACGTACACGCGAATATAGATAAATTTCGCACATACGTGCCCATTGATCACACCAGCGATCATAATCGTCGGTAGCGCGATGCCATAGGCTACCTTTCGCAATGTGACACCTGTGTTGCCTAGTGCGGGGGAAATAGCATTGTCGCCTGTATATGCGTAGACTACGATGGCTACGATGAGGTAGATGGTGATGTCGCATATTTGCAGAGCGTAGAGGGCTTTGGGAAAGTCCTGTTTGCAGAGACAAATAGATAAGTGAGTGAGTGAATAGAGGAGAGGGGGAAACTAAGGGAGAGAAGGAAAGGAACGCACGCGAGGCTGTTTCATCTCGGAAATGAATGTGAAGAAACCGATGTGGCCCGCAAACGGGAAGATCTGTAAAGCAACATCAATAGTGTCTGGAGTACGGTTAGAGAGGTGATAAGTATACTGACTATGTCCGTCACGGCCAAGAATCCCTTTGCGAATGTGAGATTTGACGTCACCGAAACAGTCCCTTGGTGTCCAATGATACCCACGCCGATCATGGTGATCATGATGGCTCCGAGGATGGAAATGAATGAAGCAATACTGAAATTTGCAATGCCGTTTAATGTGCGAGGTAGCGTCATGACGAAGCAGATAACGACAGAAACGACTGCCCAAACCACTGAACAAGAAGCACCATCCGTTACTGGTAAATCTTTCAGTATACAGCTCAGCTTCGGGTATACAAATGGCAACGTACTCGTATCAAATGCAATAGTCCCAGTCAGGACATGGCTGGCGCATAGGAACACCATGAATATAACTTGCGCCGAACCGAGCACCTCCCTTCCGACGGCGCCTGCGAGGATTTCGCCTGCATCGGCCATGTTATGCACGTGTGGGTAGCGAAGCTTGAAAGAGCCGATAGCGTAGCCAGTTATTGTGGCTACAGTACCCAGACCAATGATCAAGAAGATTCCCGCAACCATACCTAGACTTGCGAACGCCGATGGAAGGGAGAAGACCTATATCAAGTAGATTAGAAGGATAATAACCACCGAAAGGGCTGAGCACGCACCCCAAGGGAGACCGTATGTGCAATCATGAGAACCACGGCCTTCCACCATCCCATCGTTCTGTATTTGACTGGGTATATGATTTTAGTGTCAAATATATACTCCAATGTGTGTATGCACATACTGTCCGCGTCGTTCTCGTCACCATAGACATCAAAGCTATTCTCGGGGTACGCTTTAGTGTAAGCATTGTTATCCTCGTTCTCACCCTTTTCGTTGAGCTCTTTGCGGTCGTTGTCGGGCCTTGGCAAGCCTGTCTCAGAGCTGATGCGGTACGTGGTGCTCGTCATCGTTCGCGCTCCTTGTTCGGCGAGATATGTGTCCGCTTGAGGTACACGTCCGCTAGCAACTGACGTTAACCCCGAGAGCTGTGTCTTATAGCAGTTTTACCCTCCACTTCCATTATTCGCGGTGCTTCACGAAGCCTGTCCGAAGCCTGATAACAGAGCTGGTCTCGAACAAGTCTCGCAAGCCAGCTCTGCGAGCGGTCGCGGCTGGCTCCTACCTATTCGGTCATGTCCAAAAGGCCGGTTCCCAGACTAACGTTTTCAAACTAGAGACGGCTGATGGAGAACGGTGTTTCTCTTTTGCCACGGACTTGTCCCAAAACGATACTGTAAGAAGCCACCGTACTGGGCCACTGTCTGGAATCTTGGGTACCAGAGTAACGAAACTATAACAGAGCGTCAGATTGTTTACTGAGTGAGATACTTTACACTGCACCCACCTAGAATGTAGACAGTCGTCAAGTCTACCTATAGCTATGACTTCACGGCGGAGAGGATTGACGATGCAGCGTGCTTAGGTGTTTGCCGATGCTTGAAGCTTGAATAGTGAATATCAATCAAGCCAGTCCTCGCCACACGAGCCAAGGTCACCGTTCTGTACAGTGACCGCAAGCAAATGTAGCAGATTTTACACGAAAGAAATATGCTGATTCCGGTGGTGGAGGTCATAAGTCAAGGCAGTGTATAAAATAGCGCCCATGATCGGTGTCTGCGCCCGAGTCGTTGGTTTGACTCTGCACCATAACGTTGCTCGATTGCGATTCTCAACGAGGGCGTACGCATGACTCTATGCTGCCGATAGGTCTTTTGCTGTTTTCTTCTCCTGTGCTTCCAGCGAATGCGATATGGCCCTTTCCTCCGAAGCGGTTCAGGGGCAACTTCCTGCTCAAGGCACGGTCCATGGGTGTCAATAACAATGACAGGGTAATCGCGTATGGGGACTTCGATGAAGACCAATTGTGAGTATAGAACCCGACTCTGTGTCTATGGGCTTACGACATCGCAGTCTGGACCAGCGAACAAGGACCCGCAAACGTTGACAATCTAATAATAACACCTCGTCTTCCTCAATATGACATCTTACAATTCAATACTCAGTACTCACAGGTGCTATCTCGTTGGCTGGGCGTGCTTCTCGCCGACGTTTTGTCATTGCAGTATAAACCCCACGCCAGCGGAATATGAATGTTTCACGACAACTTCATTATTCGTGATGGTGTCCTAAGATAGCTATGATACAATCGGGAGTACACTTCCTCCCGCTGATTAGGTTAGTTATAACATAATTCGTGGTACATACTCCGGCGAACAACCCGAGAAAGAGATAGTGGATTCATGCAATCCACTTATGTCATGGCACGATTGACACAACTGAACGGCGCGGGGAAGCTGCCGTCTTTGTAGCCTGTGGAATATCCGCAGCCCGTCAGTGACGATCTTCACTTACGAGTGTCAAATCTGGATGACCAACGTACCGTCGATAATACTGACGATGCTTGCATACAATCCTGCAACCATGATGAACGCGCCCATCTGCAGACACGCACGCACAACCTATTAGCATCTTTCTCCACTTTCTTGAACAAGAAAAACGCATACCATAACAACACCCCACCAAAACACCGTCTTCACCTTCATCCACCCCGTCGTCCACCTCTCCTTCCTCGGATTCAAATGCAGCCAAAACACACCGGAGATCCCATACGTAAACCACGCGGCAAACAAGGACGAGATGACGCCGAGTAGGTCGTTAAAGAATGGGATGACTTCTGCGATGAGGAATGCGAGGAGCCAGATAGCTACGCAGGAACCGATCCAGACGCCCCAGCCGAGGAGCGTGTGGGAGGTCATGTGGCAAGAGGTTTGGCCTTCACGGCGGAATCTGCGAGGGAATGTTCGGTCATTATCAGTTGACGTGCCAATTTGTATATGTTTGATGAGAGAGAGAGGGGGGGGGGTACGTACACACGAATATAGATCAACTTCGCACATACGTGCCCGTTGATCACTCCTGCGATCATAATCGTCGGTAACGCGATACCGTAGGCGACCTTTCGCAGGGTGACACCTGTGTTGCCTAGTGCGGGGGAGGTCGCATTGTCGCCTGTATATGCGTAGACCACAATACCTACGATGAGGTAAATGGTGGTGTCGCATATTTGAAGTGCGTAAAGGGTCTTGGGAAAGTCCTATATGCAGAGGCAAAAAAATAAGTGAGTGAGTGGATGGAGAAGAGGGAGAGAGAAGGAAAGGAACTTACGCGAGGCTTTTTCATCTCGGAGATGAACGTGAAGAAGGCGACGTGGCCTGCATATGCGAAGATCTATTAAATAACTTGATTAGTATCCGCAGTATAACCCTGTCTAAGCTGATGATAAGTATACTGACTATGTCCGTCACAGCCAAAAATCCCTTTGCAAAGGTAAGATTTGACGTAACTGAAACGGTCCCTTGGTGGCCAATGATACCGACGCCGATCATAGTGATCATGATAGCCCCGAGGATCGAAATGAATGAAGCAACACTGAGATATGCTATACCGTTCAGTGTGCGAGGTAGCGTCATGACGAAGCAAATAAGGGCAGAGACAATTGCCCAAACCACTGAACACGATGCACCATCCGTGACTAAGAACTCCTTCAGTATATTGATCAGCTTCGGGTGTAGAACTGGAAACGTACTCGTATCGAACGCAATAGTCCCAGTCAAAACATGGCTGGCGCATAGGAACACCATGAATATAACTTGCGCCGAACCGAGCACCTCCCTCCCGATGGGGCCCGCCAGAATTTCGCCTGCATCAGCCATGTTGTGCACGTGTGGGTAGCGTAGTTTAAACGAGCCGATAGCGTAGCCGGTTATTGTGGCTATGGTACCTAGACCGATGACCAAGATTATTCCGGCGACCATCCCTAGGCTTGCAAAGGCTGATGGAAGTGAAAGCACCTATTCGAAGCGGATTAGATGGGTAACAACAACAGGAGAGCTGTGTACGCACCCCAAGGGAGACTGTCTCTGCAAGCATGAGAGCTGCAGCTTTCCACCATTCCATCGTTCTGTATTTGACTAGATATATACGAGGTTAAGACATGGTTTATTCCCAAGGTGTGTATGCACGTACTGTCCGCGTTGTCTTCGTCGCCATAGACGTCAAAGCTATTCTCGGGGTACACTTTGGTGTAAGCATTGTCGCCCTTCTTCTCGCCCTTCTCATTGAGCCCTCTACGGTCATCCTCAAGCCTTGACAAGCCTGTCTCAGAGCTATCGCGATATGTGGGGGGCGTCATCGTCCGCGCTCCTTCATGTGTGTTCGACGAGACTTCTGTGGCCACTCGAGATGGATGTTCGCCAGCGGCTGACATTGTTTAGCCCTAGGGATGAAAGTTGTGTGAAGAGAATAGAGGGAAGGATATAGCGGCCGACAGTAAGCCAGCCATGTCTTCTTATAGCGTTCTACGGGCTCAGGTATATGCTCCACCCCCCACTTCATAGTGCGTCATGAAGTTTATTCGAAGCCATAAACTGATAAGAGAGCGTTAGAATGTTTGCCGAGTGAAACGCTTTCCATTTCACCCACCTAGAATGTCGACAGTCCGTCAAGTCTACCTATGACTTCACGGCGGAGAGGACTGGCGATGCAGCGTGCTTGGATGTCACCTGGTACTTGAATAGTGAATATTGCCCAGGTCAATCGTTGCAGCACAAGCCACGTTCACCATTCTGTACGATAACCGCAAGCCAAACATATAGCAGGTGCTACATGGAAGAATACATTGATTTCGGTGTTGGAGGTCGTGAGCCAAGGGGAGGATAGAAAATAGCGCCCATAATCGGTGTCTGCGCCACCACTGCGCAGGGTCGTTACTTTGACTCTGCACCACAACGTCGCTCGATTGCAGCTCTTAACGGGGGCGTACGCATGACTCTATGCTGCCAATAGGTCTCTTGCTAGCTTGCTCTCTTGTGCTTTCAGCGAATGCAATATGGCCATTTCCTCCGAAGCGGTTCAGCGGCAACTCCCTGCTTAAGGCAGGGTCCATGGGTGTCGATGGCAATGACAGGGTAATTGCGTACGGGGACTTCAACGGAGACCAATTGTGCGTGAATATTTGTGAGGCTATAGTTATTAAGACTTATGACATCTCAGTTTGGACCTCCTTGCGGTGAACAAGGACCAGCAGACGTTAACGATCTATCTATGGAATCACGGTACGCACTCCGAGTACGAAGGAGAGAAGGCGTACTTTGCTCATGAACGGCAGACCGCTATACCTTTGACAAGGGTACATCCTTCAGACATTCACAAAAGGTGTACAATGTCGTCCCCGGCGACTTCACGCAAGACGGGAAGCTGGACATTCTCGTTATGAGCCAGGATCGTATATCAAGTCAGCTAGCTTTGTCGATGTACGCAGGCCTTCCTGAAGGAGGATTCAGTACGTTTGACTTCATGTTTCCCTAAGAGAGCACCCTAAGCTGTTCTACAGACTTAAACCCTGTATCTGCACCGGCTTCAACGCTTTCACAGCCGATACCACTGGATACGAACGGCGACCTGAAGATAGACCTCTTCGGCTCGATACCATCGACGTCATCAAGTGGACCATTCAAGGTCTGGAGCAATGTTTGGAATGCTTCAGCCGAGCAGTCAGATATCTTCGAAATGTGCGTAGTAAGAATATATGTGTATTTACCTGAAGATGGATTGAATAAAGTCATTCCCTCTAGAACGGAACCAAAGCTGAATGGCGCACAATGCAAGCTTTCGAACCCTCATAGTAACGCGGCTGTTGACTTGAACGGCGACTGTCTTGCCGGTAAACTGCTTCTCTGGCTATGAATGTCGTCTTTTCGACTCACTATTACACAGACTTCTTCCTTGTATGCGACGAAGACAACGGCAGGGACTACTACTATCAAATATGGACCAACAATAAGGACGACGGCTTCGAGCTAGCTATGACCGGCCGCTTCCCAGCCGGCTTCCAGTCAGTCTCTTTCGCCGACATCGGTGAGTGTGCTCGAGCTCGCCCGCCTGTACTTCATGCTAAGAAAAGTAGACCGAGATGGAACGATCGACATGCTATTTGTAACATGCGACTCCGTCTCGAAGTCGACAGGTATTGGTACGGGCTGCGCGATCAATATCGCTTACAACAAACAGCTTCCTCTCTGCTCGCCCGGGAGTTCCAGTTTACAGAATGGTAAGCGAGTGTGCAGATCGCCTGAAGGGCTCTGCACAGGCGACCCCGACTCTCGCTTCGACCTCTCTGTGAGAGACGATAACCCGGTACGTCATCACCACTATAACTGCCGCACTTATGTTGACGTTGATATTCCCAATCCCATCTTGCGTCCCTCACTAATAGGACTTCGTCCGGATCCCCGTGACCACACTCTTCCCCTCATCATCGTCCAACTCCAACTCCGCGTCCTTCCTCCTCGTCCTCGACACCACTCAATCCCCCTCCGTCCCCATCCCTATCAAACTCGGCGACGTAAACCAAGACGGGTTCCCTGATATACTCGCTATCGTTGCCTCCGGGACGACAGGCAGAAGTGACCGTACGCCTCGATTGGCGTATTCAGTTGAATGTCATGGTGGGAAGCATGGGAAGAGTGTACCAGGGTGCGCTGGGAATGGGAGGAGAGGGTGGAGTGTGTTGCAGAAGGGGGCGGAGGTGTTGAGTGAGGTGAAGGATGCGGTGGGGATTGCATTTTTGGATATGGATGAAGATGTGAGCGTCAGAGGCATTGTTGGGGTTTGTATTGGTGACTGACGGATCATTGTGGTTGTATAGGGAAGCTTGGATGTTATGGTGCAGCGGACGGGTAGTCAGGGTGAAGGGAATATGCTCTTTGTCCAGAACAATTTTTATTACGACGCGTTCTTCCTGAAAGCAATCGGTGCGTCTCATCCTTTCCGTTTGAGATAAAAAAAACTGACTTCTGTCTGAAAAGTGCTAAACGGCGCATGCGGAAGTGGCCTGTGCACATACCCTAACGGAAGCGGGAAGTATCATGTAAGTAAAAGCATCAGTCTTCCATCGAAGTAGGAGCATAACATTTTTCGTTAGCCTTTTGGTGTCAGCTACTCAGGGGCAACGTACAAGTACACCGTCCTAGACACAAGTGGGCGACGTTCCGCTGCAGCAGGCAAGTCTTCCCTCCCCCCTTCTGCCCTCATTCACACTCACACTCCGTTCTCTCAGTTGGCCAGCTCCCACAAACAAGCTACCAATCCCTCCTCACGCCCTACTCCTACTTCGGCCTCGGTCGCACAAACAACTACATCGAAAACCTCTTCGTCGGATCTACCAAACACACACCAGAACACTTCATCAACATGGAAGGAGTCATACCGAACTCGAAGGTGGTGATTATCCCGCCGATTGAGGATGGGGGGATGTGGAGGAAGGAGCTGTATTTGAGGCCAGGAGAGTGGATACCGTGGGTGACGTTGACGATGGTGGCGACGACGATCGTGCTTGCTGTTACTGTGTTTGTGTTGCATTTGAATGAGAAGGTGCGTGTTGGCTTTAGTGCAACAGTCTTGTGTTGGTTTATGCTGACTGTTTTGCAGAGAGCGGACGAACTGGAGAGGAGAAAGGCTTCGCATCATATCAACTTCGACGCGCTGTAGATGTATGGGAGTCCCGTTATTGTTACATTTACTTATTGCGCTTCTGCGATCCTACATGTTAAGTTACTACACAGTCATACCCATCCTTATTTATACCGACCTCGTATACACAAATCCTCCAAGCTGCTTATGCTATGAACCGCCATTTCGTCTGAAAGCCGCCCCCACCGACCTTCTCGACCTTGCCATCCACAGCCAGCTTCTGCAGATGCAGATCAACACCGTGGGCCGCAGGCTCCCACAGTGACTCAGGGTACTTCTCGGCGTAGATGCTTTTCATAATATCCCAAGTCGTCAGTGCGCCCTCCTCCTCATCTGACTCCTCTGCTTCTTCTGCGTCCTCGCTTTCAATATTCGAGGTCCTCCCCTTCGGAAGTGCAGAGCTTATCGCCTGCAACACCTGATTCTCCCTCTCCACCCGATGACTCAAGTAGGTGTCAACTTGTTCATGTGAAGCGGTGGGCCCGTGGCCGGGGTAGATGGTAGTATACCGTTGTGTACCGTCTGGTGCAGTCTTGAACTCGATGAGTTGGCGGAGAGAGGACATGTACGTGTAAAGATCTTCGAAGACGGAGGATCCCCATCCCAGGACGGTGTCGGCGGTGAAGAGGGCGCGATCATCGGGGAGATAGAGACAGAGGGAATCAGCAGTATGGCCAGGGGTGTGAATGACGTGCAGGACGGGTTGTTCTTCGTCAGGGGGAGAGGGAAGTTTGGTGATGGGGAAGGTCTGGCCTTCGTGGAGACTGTGGAGGATGAGCCCTGAGGGCGCCGGTGTGAATGATCCTGTGGGTAGGGTGGTCAAGACTTTCTCGACTTCGGCGGAGAGGAGAGGGAATTTGTGGATGCGTGGCCCGACGAAAGGTTTGTCAGGGTTGCGGTCGAACCAGAGTTTCTGTAGGAGGGTGAGCACGGAAGGAAGACCATTGACATGGTCGTGATGTTTGTGTGTCAGGATGATATCGGAGACGTCTGGGTTATCTGGTCTGATATCTACGCCAGGGTTGAGGAGGGCTTCGCGAAGAATGGGGATGCATTCATCGAATCCTTGGGCTGTGTCTACGAGGATATATGGGTTGGTTTGGCCCACAAGGTAAGTGTTCGTTCCTAGGAGAAACGGCGATATTAGTATGCGATGGGATCTGAGATATATGGTCATGTACCCTGCAGAGTGAACTTGCTGGCGTTCTGTGTGTACGAGAGACAGTGTCAGCAGACAGCGACGTGCATACGCCCTCAGGAGAACACGATCTTACCTGGCCAAGTATTCGTGTGACGTTCTTGCTCAGCTGCCGTACGAGGTAAGGATTTGGATATCGTAAGTGTAATCAAATACATCAAGCTCACCCTTGTGAGATTGGGAACAGCAGGCATTTCGGCCATCGTGAATCTATGTCTTATTGGGCTACGAGGGGCGAAAGGAAGATTGTGCAGGTACCCGAAGTGCTGCTCTCCCTGGGCATTTATACGCCAGGATTACACGCATGATGCGATAGGAACAACGCGATTGACTAGGCTGCTTACAACCCCAGGCAGTAAGTACTGCAATAGTGCGGCTTCTTACCTGCTCCGTGCCGGTCTTATCTTGATGCTATAGCCGACAAACAATGTTGTAGTGTATGCTTTTCGGACTTTGAACCCTCGTAAGTGTGGGTAATATCACCGCGAAAGGAAGGAAGTCATCAGCGCTTATATTCAACACCTGCCCTCGTCCATAGCTGCGCTCGCCACCGGTGGACTTGAACCGCGACGACCATGGCCACCGAAGTGAGTACGCCCCCGGTAGACAGTCCTCTTCAAAAGAGGAAACGGTACGTGACAAATACCCTTGCATTGTGATTGTAAAACTAACGTGTTCACCAGGTCTATCTCACCAGGTACCTCTGACGAGCCTCCTCTCACTCGCCGACGTTCAGCCTCGCCCTCAAGCCGTGCTCGCGTTGTGGAAGTCCCGAGGATTAACGATGTAGACCCAGTGCGCCGTGCAGAGCGAGAAAAGGCATTGGCAGCCCGCGTCGCTGCTCTGGAGCTGGAGAAGCTAGAGAAGAAGGATAATGAGAAGGGCAAGGGCGCAGAGTTCGACGCGAAGGCCGAGTTCGCCAAGCTTACCAGTACGCGGTCTGGTGGAGTGTATATGCCTCCGGCTCGTCTGCGTGCATTGCAAGAAGCGGCCTCGAAAGACAAGGCCAGTCCAGAGTACCAACGTCTCTCATGGGACGCGCTTCGCAAGTCTATAACCGGTATTGTCAACCGAGTCAACGTCCAGAATATCAAGTTGGTGGTACCGGAGCTCTTCTCGGAAAACCTAATTCGCGGTCGTGGTCTCTTCGCTCGTAGCGTTATGAAGGCGCAGGCTGCTAGTTTGCCATTTACACCCGTCTTTGCTGCTCTCGTTGCCATCATCAACACAAAACTCCCTCAAGTTGGAGAACTCGTCGTCACTCGCTTAATCTCTCAGTTCCGTCGGTCATTCAAGCGGAATGATAAGGTGCGTGGTACCCAGCTGCATAATTTTTCTAGACATTGACATTCTCCTTAGATCATCTGTCACTCCACTACTACCTTCATCGCGCACCTGGTGAATCAACAAGTCATCAACGAAATCATTGCTCTTCAAATCCTCATTCTACTCCTCGAACGCCCTACGGACGACTCCATCGAAATCGCGGTCGGCTTTATGCGCGAAGTCGGTGCTTTCCTGACCGAAAACTCCCCCAAGGCGAATGCTTCCGTATTCGAACGCTTCCGTGCCGTGTTGAATGAGGGATCTATCAGCCATCGTGTACAATATATGATCGAAGTCCTTATGCAAGTTCGGAAAGACAAGTACAAGGACAACCCCATCATCCCCGAAGGGTTGGACCTCGTTGAGGAAGACGAGCAGATCACGCACCAAATTTCTTTGGAGGATGAGCTACAGGTGCAAGAGGGTCTAAGTAAG
The DNA here is from genome assembly GCA_037040455.1 of Irpex sp. P115-07. Taxonomy (NCBI): domain Eukaryota; kingdom Fungi; phylum Basidiomycota; class Agaricomycetes; order Polyporales; family Irpicaceae; genus Irpex; species Irpex sp. P115-07. Next base: position 15,288 of record JAXQGX010000291.1, read on the forward strand.
CTGCTTAATGACATCTCAACATTTGCACTGCTCACCTAAACTCTTTCGCAGACATCTTCAAGTTCGATCCAAATTATGAGGAGAATGAGGAAAGATATAAAGCTATCAAGGCCGAGATCTTGGGTGAAGGTTCTGACGACGAGGACGAATCTGAAACCGAGTCAGGGTCCGACGATGAGGATGAAGAGGAGGGTAAGTAACGCATGACCTATGAGCCTTGGCAGTGCTGATCTGTCCGTTAGTGGAAGAGAAGGAAGGCATCGAGGATCGAACGGAAACAAACCTCGTCAACCTTCGCCGTGTCATTTATCTCACCATCATGAATGCCTTGAACTACGAAGAAGCGGTGCACAAGCTTTTGAAGGTTCAGATCAAGGAGGGGCAAGAGGTAAAGTCGGCCGTCTGAAGCTTCTTGTAGCATCACTGACCAATATTGTCAGATCGAACTGTGTAACATGATAATCGAGTGTTGCTCTCAAGAACGGTCATATTCTACCTTCTACGGTCTCATCGGTGAACGGTTCTGCAAGTTGAATCGTGTCTGGAACGAGGGCTTCGAACAGGCTTTCAACAATTACTACAATACCATCCATCGTTACGAGACCAACAGGCTCCGCAACATCGCGCGCTTCTTTGGTCACCTACTCGCGACGGATGCGATATCGTGGGCGGTCTTGGAGACCATCAAGCTCAACGAGGACGATACCACGTCGAGTAGCCGTATCTTCATCAAGATCATGTTCAACGAGATGACGGAGGCAATGGGCTTAAAGACTCTTTCCGAGCGGTTCAAGGACGACGAGGTGAAGCGGTGCTGCAGCGGAATATTCCCATTGGATAACCCCAAGAACACTCGTTTCGCTATCAATTACCTCACGAGTATCGGCTTGGGTGTCGTCACTGAGGAGATGCGTGAATATCTGAAAGTGAGCATCCATGTTTTGTTAATCTTTATAAAAACTGATTATTTGTCAGAATGCGCCGAGACTCATTATGGAGCAACGTCGTGCTATGCTGGAGGCTGAGTCAAGCTCCTCCGACTCGGACTCATCTGACAGTGACTCTGACGACTCCGATTCGGACTCTGATTCGGACTCAGAGTCTGATTCCGACGCATCTGATTCCTCGGAGGATTCACGTCGGCACCAATCCTCTCGCAGGCCCAGGCGAGATGATTCTCGCTCTCCACCACCTCGCTCGAGTCGCCGTTCACCATCTCCCAGATACAGAGACGATGACAAGAGACGAGACAGGGACGAAGATCGGTACAGGTCGCGTGGCTCTCCCCGTCGACGGGACTACAGCTCTGAGAGGCGAGAGCCTCGTCGTGTGCGCTCTCCACCGAGGTCGCCGTCTCCTCCTCCTCGCTCCCGACATGCCCGCTCGCCGTCACGGTCTGCGAGTCCACCACCGCGACGTGAGAACGGCCGTGGTGGACGGGACGAATACGACTCCCGTCGCCGGGATGATTACAGGCGAAGGGAGAAGTCCAGGGACAGGGACGATTATCGTGAGCGCAGACGTGATGCTCGCTCTGTATCGAGAGAAAGATACGGTGGCCGTGACTCGCGCCGTTGATAAATTGCCGTTTCGTTGCTTTCTATCACTGCTTTTTGTATTTGTCAAAGTTCCTAATCCATGCTTTCAGTCTGTCTAGCAAGAATTGCAACTATCGTACAGATGGAAACCCATGACTACAGAGGAATAAAAAAAACATAGCTATCCGCGTACGTATGCCGCGTTACATTCATCTCACCCCCGCTTGCTATCCCACAATTTCCTCATGGAGTCGGCCGTGACATCGTCATAGAGTATGTT
>JAXQGX010000292.1:0-16593 GCA_037040455.1 Irpex sp. P115-07
CCATAACGCACATGACTCTTATCTTATTGACTCGAATATTCATTATCCTATTCTCGATCGAATTATTGTACAACATACGTGTTTTTAGGCGGCTGGCGCCTAGTACCGATTTCCTCGCAACGTGTCAACAGCGCACCGCCGCAACTGTGCAGCCAGCGTTTATGACCGACACTCGGGTACGGCCTTTGGTCCCCATTTTTCTCTTCCTGCCACCTGCCAACCACCCGACCACTCCCCTTGACCGCTCCTTTCACCACCCTCTCTCTCTCTCCTGCTACCGTGCGTTTCATCCCATTGCTGATCTGGGGCAAGTTGACGGTACGAGGTATAGGCCCTCTTGCCATGACAGATAACTAATCTACTTGCTCCCACAATTCGGTCGGTCGGTTGAGGGTACCACGGCGCTGTCGTACGGTACTGCGGGCTCTCAACTTATTGGCGAATTGCCCTGGCCGATGAAGTACGCGGTTGAGCCCGTTATATGTGAAGAGGACGAAGGACAAATGCGGGTAGACGTACGGAAGGTTGATCTCAGTTGTAATGTCCCGTACCAGACTCGAAAATGCATGACGTTGTTCCTCCAACCTTCCGTGCCATAAAGGCTGTTTGTTGACTGAGTAGACTATTCAAATGTAGTGCGCACGATATTTGCTGCAGACCAGATTAACCTGCTAGCGAGTGAACGGTAACCGCCTTCTCTGCACGTAACGTTGCCGCCGTTCTCCGGGCCCTCCCGTCGTCGCACCTTTCCCGCGAATGCTGGCAGCGCACCACGACATTCCATCTCTCAGTATTAGGATCTACGCGTGTTCACCCCGACAGCAGGACGGGATAGGCATGATGAGCACACCCCGTGGAAACGAGAGCAAAGGACGGGAGATAGTGAGCACAGTGTTGTAGGTATTCGTTCATCCCGATACAATGCTGGCCTAATGAGTAAACAACAGCTCGTCGTTTGATTTCGGCGATATCAATCAAATTCATGCATTTGGCGGTGGGACGTCCAACACGATCTATGTGTCGTCTCAAGCAGAGTACCTTCCAATTCCGCCGTCGACGTCGGTTGAGTTGCGGGGCATATTCTCTGGCCACTCACCTCGTTTTGCACATGACAACTATTTTTACCTAGCCATGGTACCGGTAGAGCCCAGGTTCGAGGGGCCTCTGCTTGGGTGCCTGTCTCCGTTCGCGGTCACATCGGAGCTCGCAAGAGACGGTCCCAGGGTCGTCGGATGGCAACTATCGCCGAAGCAACAGCGAGAGTGGTGCAACTGCGAACGTGTTATACTGGAAGTTCAAAGGCGTTTGGTGATGCGAGCAGGATTAACCCCCTTGGACATGATCGCTACACCCGCTCCGTTCTCATATGGCTACACGCAGACATGGGAAACCAGGCCCAAACTGCATCAAGCATTGAAGAAAAGCCTATCCGCGTTCGTAATGCGGCTCGCACTGATATCGTACTTCTTGCTGGAGGAAGAGACGGCAGGCAAGGAGACATGGAGCGCACTGTCATCTGACCCTAACCCACTGCCTCTGGCCATATGTAACGCGCTGCGGGTGTCGTGGCTGAACGACTGGACCCAGCCTAGGGTTGGCGCGTTTGTCGACATCGGTATGACGTTAAATCCATCCGCGGGATGCCAGTGGCACAAGGCCATACCGGTCTTCTTGTCCAAAGGATCTTGCATCCCTCTCTGGTTCGCATATACGGCACCTTATTCTGGCGTGCCCCAGTCCGCGCGGCGTGAGACTAAGGTCGCGTACAGCACTTTTCACCCCAGTCGAAGGTGGTTCGAGGTGCTCCCGCACAGCGCGAGTTGGATTTACCGCCGGGAGTCCGAGGAGATCCCTGTGAGCCGACAGTGGGAGCATTACTTGTACAGTGCGGTCACCATTTCTAGGGGAGCATACCCAGTGTCACTGTACATTAGACGGAGGACGAAGTTCGCCACCCACGCGACGTTGAAGTTCGATGGAGCACACACGACGTATGTCATCACATCGGCACACGCCGCAAGTCACGCACAGGTGTACAGCAAGCGGCTGCAATTTCGCTATCGACAGCTACCCAACGAGACATACGAGATGTTTATGACACGTAATCGGGAGGAAAATAGGGCTATGTACGAACGCGAAACACCGGACGAAAGGGATGCGCGGGAGGCTCGAGAGGCTGCCAATGTCTCACAGCCGCTGCCTAAAAGTTCCTCGCCGTCAGTATACATGTGGGTAACCGACGCATCAACCTTTTGCGAGCTGCGGACGCTGGTCCTCCTGGCGGAAGTCGAGGCCGTATGGAATTCCACCACGAAGGATATGCGTACCTACAACTCGCACCGCGACGAATACGACATCAGGCGGCCACCCGGTAGTAGCACCTTGGCCATGGACAGGATAATAGAGGAGGAATTACTAATCGAGAGTTCCGGAGCAGCGCATAGTGATGACTTGGCGGGTGCGGAAAGCGTCCACATGGCTGTTTTAGGTTCAGACAACGGAGTTGGTGATTCGACGGTGCATAGAGATCGTGCCAACGTTCAGTCACGGATCCCTGCGAAACGCAGGTACAGCGGATCATCTGACGAGGCCCAAGGAAATGAAGAAGGGTGCGTCGAGGATTGTGATATGTATTGGTGCTCTTCGTTAATGACGAAATAGGTTTTCCGCGAACAATCTTCTACCACCCCCCTGCACAGATGCACAACTTGGCCAGGCGGTCAGTGACATCGGTGAAGAAATCACTGACATTGCGCCGCTTACCCTAAACCTGTGGGACAATTTGCGCATTCGGTACGGATGGGTGCCCGGTACGAGCACAAAGACAACGCCCTTACGGCGAATAGCGTTTAACGACAAGCGAACGTCCCTTCTTCGTACGCTGGGCTCTTGGTCGGCCACCGAGGAGGTTGACGAGGAACAACTGGACGCTATTCACGGATTCGTCCGAGCGTTTGCGGAGGGAATCCCCAAGGCTGTCACCGGCTGTGACTTGACTCCATACACCGGCTCTTTCGACTTAGCGACAACAATGACAGTACCCGGAATGGAGGATCTTTTTGTTTTGTGTGGTACGGAGGCACGCCAGGGCATCGCAACAGGTGGCTACGCCGTCGTTGCACATTCAGCGTTCGCGGTCCATTTTGCACGGCGTGCGGGCTTTGCCAGCAGCCCAGCAGCTGCTCTGAAGGGGTTCGCTGAGCATGGTGTTCGGTGCGACGTTATATGGCGTACGGAGCATATTTACCCAGGACAATTACACACCTCGGCGAACCAGCTTTTGGGAGGTCGACCCATCGGTATTGGTGTGCTCCAGCCGTCTACAGTCCCTACAATTGAGGATTACAAAGTCTACGAACGGGTTCGGCAAACCTTTCTACGAGGCCCTGCTGGAGCTGTAGCTCTGCTGCGTGGCGGTATCCTCTGGCGACTTGCCATAGGCAGCCGCGGTCTACAAACGTCCATCCCGGATATGGTGTGTTATCGCAATGGCGACCCGTCTCTTGTGACAATCAATACAGTCGACATCTATTCCGACGTACACCGAATGTTATCGACACAGGAGGAATACCTTATCTGCGGAGTATATCGAGTACTGACACGTAAGTCAATCGTCAATCTCAGTAGTGATACGCTAGTGACGCTGCATTACATGGTCCAGCGCAATCAGTCGGGCCGGGCAGGGGTCAGAAACATCCAGACGCTGCAACGTTGTCGTGGTGGCCCCTGCCAGAAACATGGGAGAAGTCTGCCATGCATACTGGTTTTTGGAGTCAACAAGCGGAGCAGTGGTTCCAGACCAGGCTGACCAGTCTCCGGGCTGGCGTCGCCCAGCCTAAGTCAAACAGACAGTGGGTCAAAGAGCTGCGCCGCATGCATACATGCCCGACGTTCTTTGAAAACCACGAAGCCCTGTCACGACAATCTATCTCTGTCTCATCAGCGTAAAACTAGATGTAATCGAGTCATTGACTTATTTGTCACAATTGAAGAGTAATGCATGCACACGCCACGTTCAAAACTAAGTGGGTTACGTTCATAGTTAGCCCGTTCGATACATTGTTTAGGTCGAGTGCCGATCGCGTAAAAATAACGAGGAAGGAACTGGCATGCAAAGATATACAACCGCCATAGAATCGATTCCAATTTGGTTGTTCTGGCAGCGTTCCGAAATGCACTCAGGAGGTTGCATCCGGGGGCAGGGTATCCCGCTGATCGACGTCGATCGATCTCGGCAGGCGATCTACCAAGTTGATCACGGTTGGGTCACTTTTCGTCGGGCGAATACTGTGCGATCGAAGCCCGAGCACTGCAAAGGGAGCGCGAGGATGTTGGGCACATATATATACATGAATATTTAACTCTGCCTATGCTTGTTACGCGCTTACAAGATGCAAGGAATAATGAGACGTACAAACGACAGAGGTGCGTATGGACATCAATCGCCCAGCCTGGTCGTCGTCTTATGCACGGTCTTTATTTACAGAGACGCCAACAGACATTGTGGCAATGTGTATCGACTTGCTCTCGGACGACATAGACACTCTGCTCGCATGTAGTCTGGTGTCTGCCTCGGTCAGACGGGCCAGCATTCCCCATCTTTTCCACACGCTTCACTACCAAACAGGTTATAGGAGCGTACAGACGGTCGAAGGGTACTGTGATCAGCTGGAACCCGCACATCACGTCACTCAGCATGTCCGCGTGCTACGTCTTGAACCATCGTTCGCCGCAAACTTTTGGGGGAATCCCAAACGGACTGTGCTGACACCGTGCACGCTGGTGCGGCTCCTGTCACTATTCCCTCGACTCACCGACCTCACACTCGACGGGTTTACCTGGACTCCCTGCCGACTGGTCCACCGTTGCCACGACATGTCACGGGGCTTGACATTACACTCTCTCCGAATATGCCACGTGCGGTCAGTGGGGCAGATAGACGTGCTACGCCTCACGTCGCACATCACGAGAGCCGACAACATTCACATCACGGAAGGCATCCAAGTGGAGGCGGGCGTCATCCCGTTGTACTCGTCTCTCGCGCATCTCCAGGCTTCAAGTATGGTGTTTCACATCTCGCTGGATATGCCAACAATCTACCATGGACAGGTATCTGCTTTCAGTCAATGCACGTTGCGGTACAATATGTGGGACACGGTGCAGAACACGTTAGCGGACGCACCATTTCTCCAGACGTTGAAGATATGGTGGCATATCTCGCATCCCGCTCGACGTACGTGTACCCGCAACTACTGTGACACAACAAGCTAACGTGCACGATAGTCCCGAACCACCGCATTAACTTTGCTCTTGGACTAGCTGGTTGCACGAATCTCCGCGTGTTGTCTGTTGGTGTTTGGAACGTCACATACGCCCAAGCCACCATTGGCCATCTCGCCAAAACCCTTGCTACCATGGGGGTTTCTGTGACGGAGGTCCATATAATGGTGGACACGTTCATACCAAGAAACGCACCGTACAAACTAGTGAAAGCGTACGAGGTGTGGCCTCTCGTATGGGAACAACTGGCAATACACAGCCATGTCCGGTCCATAGTGGTACATTTCACGGACACCACATTCAGCGTAGCGCGTTGGCCAGGGAGGCGTCGCAAGTCAGACTATTTCAGCACGTTCGTGCTTACTGCGAAGCAACTTCTTGGTCGTTGGGGATACAACGGAGGCAAGTACCCTATCAGGACCCTCTCCTTATTCTGAAATACTGATGTACTGCACCCAGCCTTCAGCTTCCTCTTGTGCCACGGAGAGAGAGACTGCCAAGCTTAGGTTGCGCTCATACAAGCCGTCAACATGACGCTGCATGCATTATAGTACGCAGTTACGACGGGTGATTGAAACGCATCGTTACCTTGTTTTCCGTAATACAACTAGAACGATTGGCCAAACTATTATTTTCTTTTATTCATGTATCGCACCAGAGCACAGGAACGGCGCTGGCATAGTAGTCAATATAGCTATTGGCCCGTATTAGAGGCGAGGGTGTGCACCTCAGATACGCCAATGGTGTACAACGTTGTTGGAAAGACGACTATACACTGAAGTCGCCATACGATAGACAAGGCTGTAGAACTGTGGCATGACGGCATTAAAAGCTCGTGGCTGGCAGTATGTCATTGACGGCGGCATGTAGAAAGCAGGCAGCTCACAGGCAACAAGTAGTTATGGCGTCGCACCGACAACAGGGGAACTTCGATCCCCGCTTTATGGCAGAAGGTGGCATAGAATGCACGACACGAAAGGGCGCCGAGGGGTCGCGCCACGAACAGAGGGTCCCGACAGAGCTGCAACGACTCACTGAGAAACGGTCGTGGCGATCAACAGGTCCAATCGAACTTCAAATTTTGATCTAGGTTTAGCTGGCTACAAGTACCTCCGTGTGGTGATGCTTGGCATGTCGAGTGTCACGTATGCACAAGGGCCGGATTGCGTCGCTGACGGACAGAAACTCACCAGTGAGCGGGGGCGTAGCGGTCATTGAGCCGTGCACCTGTAGGCGGATGTGATCAACGTAGTCGTCTCGGAAGCGATCAACATCCACATTCCGCGTTATACAGATCCCAACCGATCAACTGTCATGTTCAACGTATTCTTCCGCGCAAGCGGCTGGCTGTAGGATATAAGTTCGTTGGTTGCATGTCCCCCCATTATCTGTCTCACTCATCACCACGATATTACAGAATACCAGTCATGTGAGTTCACGATCTCGGACGTGATACTCATCGGCTCAGACGTACTCACTTACGGTGACAGGTTAACTCCCGAAGACGCACAACTTCTTATCGGCACGTGCAGCATGGACACGTTGTGTCGTTACCAATGTCTTGGCCCCGGGCCAGAGCAGACCGCACGGGAGGAGACCCACGAGCGAGTTCTTCGCCTCCTCGACAAGCACTTTTCTACCGGCACATCGGCGCTAGAGGCAATTGGAAAGCACAACGCCGTCTTCTGCGGCACCGCTGTACTAGCCCTGGTGGAGAAAGGGGAAAGCGAACAATACGAAGATATCGACGTCATTACGGGTCGTCGTACTTTCTACCGCTACATGGAGTATCTCCAACAGCAGGAGGGCGGAGTGATGAAGCACATTATAGCAGAGGTGCCAGACCTAGCAAAGGGGTCGTACCTCGAATGTGTGTTGGTGAAGACCAACAAGGCCAGGGTCCGAGTCATACGTGGATGCAGCGATTCACCGCTGTGTACCGTGACCCAGTATTACTCGACCCATCTAATCAATTTCGTGGCCCGTGATCGTCTCACCGTCGCCTACCCTACCTTCACCTTCTTACGCCAGGGCATCTTGCTTGACGCGGACCATGACGGTGGATTGCCGATGTGCTCCTATATGGTTCATCCAGCCCATGTCGTGGTCCCTAACCGCAACTGTAGAACATGCTCGGTGTGCGGCGCCCGCTGGCGCATGTTCGGGGACAACGCCAGTGCAACAATCATGTTCTATGGTGGAGACCCCTTGGCTGGATGCGGAGGCGATGTCAAATGGAAGATCGGGGGACTCCCATGTGGACCTAACTGCACATCCGAGGAACGCAAGATTGCCTGTTGAGCCGGAGGGAGGGCAGAGAGTTGACGGGAAGAGAAGGGGAGAGGGAATAGATGGAGGAGTTATGCACTGACGGTGACAGATGAAATCAGTCTTGTTCCGGAATATGATATGTGTACCGTATGTCTGTTATTCGGTTCAAGTCGTTATGCAATTGGTTTATGACCCGTCAATATGGCTGCGGTGGGACAGTACACTAGCGGTTGTGTACGCGCTCCCTCCATTTTCATCGGCTACAACTTCGAGTTCGCCAGTGCCCTCACGGGCCATATTCGTATCCATCGTTGTACCCAGAGTACGGCGCAATCGTCGCGCCTCCCGCGTCACACCCTAGTCCCTTATCCAGAGTCCAATGTACGTCGCATAGCGAGGCTTGTTTGGACAGTTGGTGTCTCTGAGCCTGTATACTGTACGTCTTGCAATGTGTCCTCGTCTTTGTGTATGGTTTCAAGTCGCCCTGCGGTGTCGCGGTCCCGCCGTTGATTAGCATTGCATTCAGATAAATCGAGAACAGCTTGTACGACGGTTAAATGGGCACGTTCTCCGGATGTCAACAAATAAGACCATACTGCCCAATACGGTTTCTGGACTCCAACTAACACGTCAGAAAAATGGACATGTTCTCTGAACGTAAAAAAAAATTGGACACTAAATATCAAAAACAAGCAGGTAGGAGAGAGAGGCCCGGACGGAGCCAACTGTGTCAACCTTGGTTAAGTAACTGGTGGAAGCGAGCGGAGGTACTCACTCCAAGAGGCGGAACTTGTATCGTATAGGGGACGCAAGCCGACATACAAATTGTAAGGGGTAGAATGAGATCTATACATATTATATCAAAACTACACAAACACAGAAAAGCCGTACACAGCGCATAAGAGAGGTCCCGAAGGTACATACATTCTAGAGGTATTATTAGGAACTATATTACGGGGGAGACACACAACACAGCGAACGAAACAAATACCGTTGGAAACACGGAGTGGCAAACACACTACAAAGAGTCGGAGGCGTCACGGAAGGTCCTACATCTCAAAGTCTTCCAACTCCTTGACAAAGCCGATGGTGGGCTCCCTTTTCGGTGCGTCGTGCAATAGAACGACCGCAACAATATCGTAATCCACGTACCATCTGTCTTTGACAGTACGTGAATAATTCGCCGACACTTTCTCCGTCTCGAAGCGTCGCTTCACAGACGCCTCAACTAATACAACGTCAGGTTCTCCTAGAGTGGACGGGTCCAAGCGCATATGACTGGAGCGGTCTTTGCCCGCCCATTTCTTAGTGCCGTCGTAGCAGTCTAAAAAGGGTTTGATCTACGATCAAATACATCAGAGGATTCCAATAGGGATGGAAGAGGCTATCTCACATCCTCCTCGCGAGTGCCCCAAGGGGACATCCATTTCTGTGCCCACATGCGGGGGCTTGCGTTAGGAGAAGCACCTATGAGTACAGCATATAAATGTCAATAGACGAACAGGGTCAAATGGAAAACAATATGCTCACCAGAGGGATTGCGGTGGAGCTGTAGAAAGCGATGCGCGGCCTCGGCATCAACCTCATGAAAGGGCGCCACTGAAACCCGTACCCTACTAGCATTGATGTGGTAACCGCGTTGGGTTACAACCTTGGTCGTGAATGTCGCCAGCTCGCCCAACATCCAAACGGTAATGGGTTTGCCACCCCTGTGAAGATACAGGCTCGGATTGTCTCTCCCCGGCGTTTCCGGACCCCAATGCAGGCCCTCGCTAGGGAGACAGCGAACAGAGTAGATCTGGTTCGCCTCGTTCACGTAGGTGAGCATGCGGTTGAGTCTAGTGATGGCCGGCTCGGTGATGTAGTCTCGAGTGAGGCTCGTGAGCTGTGTGAACCCATACTCAATGACAGTGAATGACAAGAAGGAGGGTATCTTACCTTCATGGCATCATCCACACCCGAGCCCAGGACTTCGTCCAGAGATGACTGGGAGGGATCGGATGTAGATCGCGCAGCTGGTGGACGACTTTCAGTGTGGCTGTGAATAGTACACCGAAACAAGACACACCTGGATGGCCACCCCCGGTCTGACTGTCACCGTCTGTTGCCGGGGCATCTACAGCATTCGTGCGCAAGGCGATCGCAGTTGATAGTAAGGGCGAACCGGTGGTGTTCTGCATGGTGCGAGCACCGGTCCTAGGAAGTGATGGGTGGGTTAGATCGGTAGTTAATATACCAAGCCATAACCACATACTTGGGCTTTTTGGGAGGCGAAGGTAACTCCTTGCTCAACACGTCAGGAGAGTGGCTTGCCTCTGAAATAGGCGACAAGCCTCGCTTCCGAGCAGAGGAGGTACCGGAGCGGGTGTTCGACATGAGAAATGATTGTGAGGCAGAAGGGGAGAGGGACGCCTCACTGTAAAGCAATGTACAGACTTTCACCGATGTCACATCACCGAGGCTTTATAGTGTTGCGAGACGAACGTACCGGTAGAGTGGTCAGTCACGGCACTCGAGCACGGATAGATCGGTCACCGATCAAATTTCCTATAAAGGATGTCCGCACGCGGCGGTGCATGGGCCAAAGGTAACCCGCCGGATGAATCGAGAAACAACGGCACTACGACACAGACAACGGATCCAAGTTCGGATGGATCGCCGAGGGCACAGGCCTCAGAAGCCGGGGCTGCGAAGTTACAGCGATCGCCTTACGGGGGAACAGATAAAAGTGGACGTTAGACGAGTGTATGTTACAATTCATCTTAGCAGACTGTACCACCATGGCACAATTTACTACCAGAGGTATGTAGCAGTGGACCCCCGCACCAGCGTGACTAACACGACACGCAGATGGAACATCACTTGTGAGCGCGCTGTGGCCTCGTGGGCTTCCCCAGTACATCAGGGGAGACCACTCGATACAATCTCTTCAATCCAAAAACCGACTAGTTCCGTCGCACCTTGACAACCTCCGGGATTGGTGCTATGTTGCAAGAGACAAAGATCGCCAGAACACCCCTGATGAATATTTGCTCGCGTATGTGAATAGAGGTGCAGACACGGCAGACGTGGAAGAGGTCACAGTACGTTTCCAAGGGATAGTCAAGGATGCAGACCTAGGTCCGTACGGAGACTGGCGTGGGTGAGTGGGCCTCTGCCAGCACAAGTAATTCATGCTGACCACAACTAGTCATGGTGATACCGCGGTCAGCGCGTCGCAAGGCCTTACGCTCTTTGGTGGGTCTATGCGAAACATATACAACGTTCAAACAAGCGCAGCAATGACTTTAAGACGACATGTCTTCGAGGACATGGGCATTACCCTAGAAGAGCAAGGAAGACCCCCATCGCAGATACAGTTTACACGACCGGTCTTCCGTAAGGTACGCATGACGTGAACTGCAGATACATCGCACTGACACATTACGGCCACAGGTGTTCCCGAACAATAGGGATCGCCGCACACCACCCAGCGACCCGGTGGGTAATCTCATGGAAAGAGCGACGCGGATACAGCATCAGTGGACGGTTGGACCCGGTGTCCGCATAGGCATCCAGGAACAGAACGAAGTCAGGCCTGCTTTCGCACGGGAAATACGCCGAGGAGACTTTGTGGACGTCACAGCAAAGTTGGCCATTTCCATGAAGCGGAACAGACGTCAAGCCAAACAGATGTATGTGGCGTTCTACCCGTTAAAGGTCATCCGACTGGCGACTGCTAGAACAGTGCTCATAGCGGCACCGGTGGTGGCGACAGAGCAAGCTGCCACGGTTCCAGCCGTAGAGATGGCAGCGGCTGAAACAGCAACGGTTCCATTGTCGTCCATCAGAAGGGCCGGATGCGAGGAGTCTGACGACACGGAGCTGTAGCAAGGAGATTTACGTATGAACAATATATGTATGCAGTTTAAACGTGTGTGTAGATCAGCCAACAGGCACGTCGACCGTTAAAATACAGCAAATCGGTATCGTTAATATGACCAGTGTAGGAAGCACAATTACTCTGAGACGCACCATCATGAGACCACACCTGGTATTCATTGTCCACTACGCGAGAGGTGAAGTGACCATCTGCGAGGTAAACTGCGCCACCCAAAGTCCACACACCCAAACCAAATCCGCCTAGATCAATCTTATCCGACACAGTTAACGCGGGAAGCATCGTATCTGTTTCTTGAAGCTCAATGGCTAGAAAGGCAGGTGGCTCGAGAACATGTAAGTTCTTCTCCATGTTTTCACCACCACACGCGTTACATGCAGGGAGACGATCATCTCCAATGATAATTGCCCTTAACATATCAGCAGTGGAAACACCGCGAGGATAGTTACGGGTGGGAAACATCTGGGACGTTGCGAGATACGAGTACGATGTAAAACGGGAGCATTCCACTTGCTGACAGTCATCACAATCCAAGCATCGGACGGTAGCAGCCGCAAAAACTTCGTCCAGCCCGAAAAGACGTTTTATAAGATGATCCAGCGACGCAATATGTCTACCGTATCGCGGTAAATGAATGTCGGGGGTGCGGTGCAGTACGTCGCGCACGGTGTCTCGCAACGACTCAGGTGTGTCTGAAGAGGGTCCAGTGCTTAACTTGAGCAAAACAGCGTTGAGAGAATTGAGAGCAGGATTGCTGTCCAACGCGGGGTGTTTGTCCAATGACAACCGATGGGTTTTTACGAGATGGCACAAGACCATGAACAGGGAATCGTATGCACAACTCCAATCAGTCGAATCCCACTTGAAACCAAGGGGCACCAAAGACGCTACACCCGCGGAAGGTGGGGCCGGAGTCGGTTCAACCAAACGAGGCACCTTAGGTGGTGGTCCGTCACAAGGCGCAGACTCAGCGGCACGTTTGCGATGAGACGACTCACCAACTGACGGGTCATGCAGTATTTTCCAAGCAACAGCAGGAGACACAGCGGTCAAAGTAGCGGAGTGTACCTTGTCCCATCGCAAAGCCGGATGCACGTCAGGAGGTATGTACCGGATACCCTTCCACTGCTGAAACTGTGTGACAACGTAAGATCTAGTTTGCCCATGCGTTGAGAAAGGAAGCTCGCCAGCGAACTCATGTTCTGTAGTAGCCGCTAACAGTTCTAGTTCTCGGAATTCGCGCAACTGATCTGGCTTCAGGCCACTACTCGCAACAGTCCCATCAAATGGGTAGAGAATCAAAGTACCCGATAAAGAAGAACCTCGGGAAAGCATAGTGTACATGGACATATGCGTACGGCAGTCACGCAGATCCACGACATTATACGGCCGAGTGCGACCTTGACAAGCGAAATCAGTCATAGCGAAGTTTGGAAGGACCTGCACCTGTGACCGACAGATCCGCAACGACGTTTTTTTATCTATTGGAACGTTGAAATACACAGTCCCCGGTGTGATGGGAATAACATTGGTAGGCAGATCGGGAAGATACACATCGGTAGTCGGATTGGACAAGCGTACAAAGAGCGTGTTCAGAAAGTAAACACCAGGGACATCTGGATGGGGGTCACAATCCCAACCAACAACCACACCCTCGGCGCCATTAGTGGCACACAGCTCTGTAGCCTCGTTTGCCTTTAACATGACAGGCATCCCGACACAAAGTCGCAAACGGCCTGCGACATGTTCTGTTCGGCGCGGGGACAGGGACCACAGCAGGTCACGTAGCTCATCAGGCAGAACATTCGTCGTCCGCACAGGATCACACGTGCTCAGCGCGAGGCGGCGAGCTTCGGTAGCAGATGCAGAGGCACGGGAGGCGGGGAGTCGATCACGGGACACAAAGTCAAACAAAACATTCTCCTGTTGGGCGGCATGTACTGGGGAGCGGACGAAGACGACAGCATCTCTCACAGCATTTTTGGCTGTTAATGCAGACACATTCGCAAACTCAGGCTGCGAAGGTTTAGGCTGGTGGGGCAGAGGACCGGCTACTCTGGTCCATAACAGTGCTAAGTCGTCTTTCGTTGCGGAAGCAAAGCGAATATTCTCAAGCGCAACACGGAACCTTTTGTCCTCCTCGCTCAGTCCTCGCTGACGCATGTTTTCCCGCAATATAACAACCATAGTAAATAAGTGCCATAACGCTTTACCCATAGTATTCTTCTGTGCCCGCAAGTCTCCACCGAGAATGTAGGATACTGACGAAGCGTATAGTGGTTTGGTGGAATCACCAGGTGGAGGGAGTTGACCAAAGTCGCCACAGACTACCATGTGTTTACCACCGAAGGCATCCATGGAACCAAACACCTTGCACATACGTTCACTGAGATTATAAAAATCTGATAACGACATCATGGAAACCTCATCCAACAAAAACAAATCCGTACCGGCATGCATATCCTTCAGCAATGCTAATTTTGTCTTAGACATCGGCGCGTTCGTTTTAGTAAAACCAAAAAGAGTGTGGTATGTAGAGCCACCTATCTGGCAAGCAGCAGACCCAGTGGGGGCCATAAGTCGCAATCGCTGTGGTTCTTGTCGCCCTGCAAAGAAAGCGGTCAACGCCTTGATAACCTGTGATTTTCCCGTGCCCCCCATACCCCCAAGGTACATGCGAAGTGGAGAGGAAGACGGAGAGGTCACGCGCAGTGCAATAATAACAAATGCACGAATTTGCGCCGCATTGAGAGAGAAACGTTCTATGATGGTCTGCATCGGAGGCGTGGGACGCATACGTTCGGAGTTGTCTGCAAGGTAAGAGGAGTCGCCTAGATCATTGGCACACAGGATTCTAACCGTGTTGTCTTCGCGCGTACGCAAACCGGTAGAAGAGCCATGTCCCAGTGAAGGATTGAGACGCAAGGAAACAGCAAACTTGCGCGCTGCCTCGAGCCGCTTCTTCCACATGGCAGACGTTAAAGTCGAAGACACGAAGTCAGGCAAAGTAGATGAGGATACACTTGGATCGCCGCTAAGCGCAACAGCATTATTCTCACCTGTGACAGGGCCAGCCATATCATACACATCAAGTAACTGGCGAAATTCTGCACGTCTCGCACTGTCGACGGCCATGTCAGCACGAACCCCAGAGGTGAGTGAGCTAGTAGCTTTCTCAACCAGTTTAAGCATCTCTACATCATCGGAAAAGTCAGGGAGAGCTATACCAGCCTCATTGCATAGCTCAGCTAGAGTTGGCTGTGACGAGTCAGGTGAAAACGGAAGCGCAGCATTAGCACGACGGAGGGCAGAGAAGTCATGGGACGCGTCGCGACATTCGTACAACACGTTCATATTTTTCATCAGGCGGATGTGGCGAGGAGCAAACGAGAACTGAGAAAACGCTGTTTCCCACGAGAAGTCTGCAGGACGCAACTCTAAACCGGTACGCCACGGCGCAAATAGGGACAACATCGTCCGGCAATACACGTTACGATCGCCACGATCCTTGCGAGGAAGTACGGCGCCCACGAAGTTCAACACATATGAGTCATCGACGGATAACACCTTGATCCCATGGGATGCGTACTTGGGATGACCAGGACGGAAGCGGTAGTAAGGAATTCTTTTGCGCCCTCGATGAGTGGACTCCAAATCAACCGGAATGGATTGCAAATCACTCGCACGCAAAGGTACCACATCCGTGTACGTTAAGAAATCCACCAAACCCCAATCATCCAGTTCGTTCGGACGAAAAAGGTAATCGTTTGCTTTCTGATAAGGAACTAAACCAGTGGCAGAACGGTTGACAATGACACGTTCAGAATATGTGGACGTGTCTTCATCCGAGATACCACTATCTTCTTTCCAGGCCTCAGCAACAACGCGAACATACGAAGACCAAAAAAAGACCTTAAAGACACGATCGGTATAGTGATCCGGCTGACCCAGCAACAACGCACAAACCATGGGCGAACCGATCTCGGTCTTGGCGGTGAGGCCGTTGACGACCCGGACTACTAACCGACGTGCGCACTCCTGCTGAGACAAAGGAACCTGAGCTAGACTTGATAGGCCCTCAATCACCGTTTTAATAACCTCAAACATTGTATGTGTCTTCAAGCTGGATTTGGTCACATAATCAGTCACGTAAGAAATCACCGCACGGACCATGGTACCGGACAGCAGACAGGTAACATCACTATTGCAACGTAACAAGTAAGACAGGGGTACAGAGTAGGTGTTTATCCATTTCTCACGTTTCTTGAGCAACAGCCCACCTGACTCGGGGTCTACCGCGGTACTCTCTTGTAGAGCACGAGGAAACCGCGCACGACAGTCAACTCGATCGGTCTTACGACATCCGCTGTTATGTAGGGGGCTATGGCGGTTGGACCGGAAGACGATCTCGTCCGTCTCAACCTCAACCTTCCTAAACCAGTCCGCGAGATCTGAATCAGAGCATGCACCAACGTGGGGCGGGCGGGTCGGTAATTTAGCGGTGGGATCACCAGGAGTCAATTCGAATTCGTCTTCAAGAGAGGTATCCTCTGGGTCGGTGTTGACGGGCCCACGTTTGGAACGGGCACGGACACGAGCAGCCACCGTAGACATTGTCCCTGTGGAGAATTCACCACGGTGACAACTTTCTAACCATAAGACAAGTCTTTCACGGAAGCCTGATTCCTCACTTAAGAGATTCTCTCGGATTTCCGCGGGAGAACAACTGCCTTTGATCCAAAGCAACAGGTGTAAATGCAACGCCAAGCGACCTTGCTGCTCTACCGTCCCGTAGTAAGCCGCGGTCTGGCCAAACAAACCTGCCCGTGAAGAGCCATGGCGAAGAACAATCTTCAGAAAGGACTGCACGAGAATGTGGAAGAAGCGAGCAGAGGCGACAGGGTTACGCGATGATACCCCAGCACGCACGGCGTAGTTTGCTAAATCAGAGGTCAGGTTATCCAAGTCCACAGGCTGACCACATAGATACAAACAGATCGGGTTCTTATGAGGCGGAGGGGCAAAGGTTATAAAGAACATGGGGACACCCTCGTGCATAATTAAAGAGCGGATTTCGTTACGCTGATATGTCACGACTATGACCAGGCTAGAGCTCGCTCGATGTCGAGAGTAACGAGGTCGCGTAACAAAAGTATCTAACA
>JAXQGX010000293.1:0-17589 GCA_037040455.1 Irpex sp. P115-07
ATAATGACTTCATTAAAGACACAGGTTTATACATCCATCTCTGTGTTATCATTCGCCGAGCATTAAGACACATGCTGAACAAGACCAAACCAGTCAGTCACAGACGGTCTAACACCTAATCACCCACCAGAAGCTCGAACGCATGCGCATGACAGGTAGGCGATAGGCCATCTGTGGGTGTAAGAACGCAGATTGGTCGTGGAATGTAGAACGTATTGGACGCTTTCTATCTCCATACTCAAGCTATGTCTGCTACCGAGCTAAACTATGTTGGTCTTGTCATGCGTGGCTGTATATATACTGTACAGAGGTGAGTGAACTTCCAACTTCTAACTTCGAAGGTGTCACATACCTCACTACCTCACTTGTCTTCCCATCCTTCGACGTTGGGCTTGCTTCTTCTCAACAGGTACCACCTAGGAGTTCCTCGACATCCTCCGTACTTCTCCCTCACTCCTCGTCCCACGTCATCCCGCCTCCCACCTCCTATCACAATGTCTACCTCCACCTCCACCTCCACCTTCTCCGCTACCTCCCTCCGATACTCCCGGACGTACTCGAAGACCACAGCCGCTGCGTCCAAACCCACTCAACCACAAGGCACCCAGTCTACGAGTGGGAGCGGCAGCATTGGGATCAGGTCTGGGGCGAGTAGCGTTGGTGTTGTGTTCTTTTGAGGGTTGGGCACTCGCGAGTGGCCTCGTAGCTGCTTAAGAGATATGGGTGGCGAAGGGACGTGCTTGTTCGAGAGGAGACCATACGTGCGCGAAACGTTGAAGGTGTCTTCGAGCTGCGTGCACACTGCAAACTAGAGGCTTGCTAAACGATGCTGGTATCCGCATCGTCGACGTCGACGGCAGCATACACCCAGCCGCATCCGTACACCACTCCTCGCTCATAACACATATTACAAAGGCGATGTCAAAATATCCTCACCCATCCATTACTCCTCCACGTATACGGCATCCCCGGCGCCCGCATGCCATAATCTTTAACGCGAACGCCCTAGGCATCGACCAATCGCGAGGTCGGCCATACACTTCACTATCTTCATAGATCTATCGCCGACTTCCTCGAACTCTCTCATCGATACCCTGAGTGTGATCATTTCAACCACTAGGTGTATCTCCCGAGCCACCACGCGACTTCTACCGCGCGGAGACTTGGGCTTCGTCTGTGCTTTGGGGTGTGATTGGAACGGGGGACAACGAAGGCGAAGAGGAACTTTGTTATTTCATACATTATTGTTACACATATGGTGGGCTGCACTATTTTTCATCAGAGGCTGTGTATGTGCTTTTTAGTTGTATGTGTGTAGAGAGTAAAACGAGCAAGTAAATGCTTCGAACGGTGGGGTACAGATATTACTTACTCTGCCTCAGTGAGACAGTAGCAGTCGGTTTACAGCATTTGAGACGCGCTTCTTATGGGGAGACCAGATTCACTTCGGAATGAAGACTTTGGGTAAGAGATCCAAGCCATGCAAGTGAAAATCAGTTGGCCAGTGGTAGAGCCCGCATTGTACGTGCTTATGCATACAAGCATTAGAAACACCTCGGAGGATACATATGTTACACATAAGATGTCATATTGTATTCATGCAAGGTACACATTGAGCAGTATCGAGCACAGCGAATACAAGACATGTGACACAGCCGTAAGCGCGACCTCTCGACGGACTCAGTCCTCCTTGGCACTCTTGAAGATGAAGACTTGGTTCAACGGGTAGGTGGGTGGGTTGGAAGGCCCAACGATCAAGGGCCTCACGGCAATCTGAACAAGGCAAAATTGGCCGGTCAGTACTCACGATAACGGTCGAGGTAAACTGGGAATTGAACCTGATCGTAGGGCTCGCTTGAGGGGAGGACCCAGCCTGCGAGACCATCTTCGGTGGTGACACTTCACCGTGACACAGAATTATAAGCCAGTCAGCCTGAGTTTAATAATCTGGAAGACGAGATATGCAGGACATCGCTGCGGATCACTACT
Organism: Irpex sp. P115-07; assembly: GCA_037040455.1. Classification (NCBI taxonomy): domain Eukaryota; kingdom Fungi; phylum Basidiomycota; class Agaricomycetes; order Polyporales; family Irpicaceae; genus Irpex; species Irpex sp. P115-07. The sequence goes on from JAXQGX010000293.1 coordinate 1,990, forward strand.
CACATGAAAGCATCTTCACCGTGACGCTCCGCCCTGATGAGCTTCCACTTAGTAGGTTCGGGGGTGTCTAGGAGGATAGCGAAGAGCTTATGGTCGATCGCCGCAGTGGGTGCACCATTGGCCTTGAGAGTGTACAAGTTCTTGTCCCCGTCCTTGATAACGATCCACTTGATAAAGCGTTTCAGTATACACAATAAATCCTGGCTCGAGACAACAGCGACCTACAGGACGAGCAGGTTTGTCGCCTGGGGGGAGAGACACGACGCGCTTGGGCAACAAGCTGCGGTCTTCGGCGTGCAGACGACCAATTTGGAAGTCGCCAGCGGCGCTGTGGATATAGTATTCGCCTTCTGCGATAGTCATGAATGCGATAGTATCTGTAGAAAAGCTGCGAGGTGAGAAGTAGCGGCTTGTCAGAATAGAACAGCAAGGATAGGTTTATATACCCCACTCGTCAAGTCGGCTTTGCAGAACCTCCGGCGGCGAATACAGCCTGACCATCCAGTAATAGTATGCATTGGTCTGTGTGTCATGAGACGGGGCGCACACACCTCATTCTGACGAGTACGTTAGCCTATAGAAGTCCTGTGGACGACACGGTGTACGTACTGGTCTAGCAAGTCGCACACATACGAGCGGTGATAATCCCCGCTGTCACCACATTGAGTGAAGTATCCGGCGGTGAGGAGACTACGTGTAAGCGCAATGCCAGTAAAGTTGTCAAACCCACTCCCCGTCCGAGCTGACAACCGGACCTTCTGCCATCCGAGAACACGTTAGGGTCCTACACGATCACTATTAACTGTAGTTACTTACCCAGAGACACACTCGATGTAATCCTATAGCGGTTGGAGATATAAAGGCCACGTAGTAGCCTCTCCCGTTCAACGACGAATCCTTGTTCACGTTGAGCAGAGGTCGTGCTATCAGAAGACCTATGACCGCCGTACAGCTGCACATACAGTATACGTTACTCCATGGCCATAAGTGGCATGACAGAACAATGGAAGGACAACAGCGTAAGACACAAGCACTCGTATACCGGCAGACGGAAGTGCCGTGACAACGGGGAGCGTATCACTCTCGACTCGATGACGAAAAGGGAGCCTGAGTCGTTCCATACGCCTGTATTGAGTTATGAGGTAAGAAGCAAGACTTCTGAGAGAAACGGAGAACTCACAAACGCCTCTCACCCAGGACGTCTGGAGTTCCGGCGATACACCTGACCGCGAGGAGTATTTATTAGGAACGATGACTTGGACGTTCGCATTTAAGACTCGGATGACGTTCAACTATAGTGAGTATGTGTCTTTCAGAAACGCCGGAAATTTAGCTCAGTTGTAGATTTGTCGGTTCCTTATTCCCGCTACCAGCTTGCTGGTGTAGCGGGTCTTTGGGTCTGGGGTTGAGTTGTGTGCACGGTTGTGTGTCGCACGTGCCGCACGTGACTATAGTAAGCATAGCCAGCCTCCGAAGATTCAGCGCCGAAGGCGCGAAGGCCTGCAGCGATGTGCGCCTGCCAGCACTTACTTACTACTTTGCCGGTGGTTTTACTTCTACTGCCAATGGATAAGGTCCTTGGTAGCGGGTGTAGCTGCGAACGCAGCGTTAGTGGATTATGTGTTCATAATGATAGAGATCATTCCAGAGGCCTCGTGGGGAGAAGCTGGGAGACGTTGTGTGCAGGATAAATGCTGCAGGTGCTGGCGGCTCGAAGCAGACGCTCACACACATCAGTCTATAAGAAGAAAGTATCGAAGTTGGGGCACTTTCACGTACCTCAAGGCTCTTGCCACTTACAGTATCGCGGAATGTGACTGAAAACAAGTGGGGCACTATGTGCTCTCTCGACGCCACTCTTTCAGATCAGAACTGAGAACTGGTGAGGTGAAAGACGATGCTATATGCAGATATCATTATACGGAGGAGTATTGGTACAGCAATTACATAAGCGACGGGAATATTAAAGACATGATGCGTATGAGATGTATGCAGGTGAGGGAAAGGCTAGATGCTGGGGACGTGCTACAGTTATGGGGATTCTGAATGATATACAATTGATGATTATGGTAATAGAAAGGGGTATGAAGATGGGAGCGATTATAGAGAAATAGGGTATTGACATCCACTGATATGCGATTTATGAGTCGTAGTCGCGCGTTGATAAGTGCCACGGTATCCTGACTATCAACATCCTCGTTAGCACACAGTAAACACAGAAGAAGCCGCACTACACACCATAAATCCGCAGTGTATCATGAACGGTCGTCGCTCTCTGATGTCCAGGAGACCACCGAATCGGAGCTAGCCACGGAGAACGTGCTGTCCAGACTCGATCGTGGACGATGTTGCTGCACCTAATCGACAAATCCGTTGAGTACACATGACTTCATATACGCACAAAGGAGACGGAAGACGTACAGATGACCGAGGAGAGGTAGGAGACGAGAAATCCATCATGGGAATCTCAACCTGCTTGTTTTCCATTATCTCGTTGTCTGAGGGGATCATAGGCGTTTGGAAGAGGAGGCTGATGGCCGTTGTCCATGATCTCGGAGACATGATGGTCGTAGAGTAAGTCGTGAGGATAAAGTGGTTTGAGCTTTGAGGTTTGTGTGGAGGGCGTGAGGTGGTCGTCGGTGAGTAAGGCAGGTTTTTGTATTCTGGACGAGCCGAGTCTGCGTGGAGTAAATAGCGGAGGTAAATCCCACGTAAGGCAGGATTAGTCAGGATGACGTACACGAGGCCGGCGCAAATCGGTCCGCGGACGTCCGCGGCCAACCAACTTCTCCAAGCTCCTGCCACGGTTGCGATTTCAACTCGAGAGCACGGCTTCGAGTCTGCAGTTGAGAAAACGCACTGCATACAGTGGTACAAGTACCGTTAGTTAAAGTTATGTATATTACAAATCGTTAGCTCAAGGCCTCCGCGGCTGTACTAGGAATGGGTACGTTGCGAGACAGGATAGTAGGTTTGTACCGTACTCAGGCTATATCAAGCGCGGACAATGCTAATACTACGGCCACCCTTTCGCGGGGAATTTAAAGTAAGTAATAAGATGGCTTCTATCGTTGCCATATCGCGTCTCCTCCAAATGCTTGAGCGAATGCTGCTTATCCTTCACCTTATGTGACACCAAATACACGATTTCCGGTATCGCCTCGTCCTTCCGCGTGGACCTCCAATCCCCCTCGCCAGGCTCGCCGACATCGTGTCTACCACCACCGAGTGTATCAGCCATCAATGTTAACGACTCGCTAATGGATTGGAAACACGACTTACTTCTCTTTCAAATGCGCACAAAGCTTTTTCCAAAAAGCCCCTTCTGCAAACTTCGGCTCAGAGCAGTGCGCACATGCAAATTCCTTGCAGTAGCCCTTCTCACTTCGACGGTGTTCTTCTTCCTTGACTATGGACGCTGCTTCCGATTCTCTGACCGCCTCCGCTTGCTTCGTCGTAGCGACCTTGTACACCGGACCGGAGTTGGTATTGCCAGTCCGGTTTCCAGACTTGCGACAACAAGACTGCCTGAACGCCTGCCATACCATACAACCAGAAACTCTGTCAGTTAACGTAGGCCCACAGCATCGCCATCCACTGGCTTCGTGATAGACTACCCTACTCACCGCAGTCCGCCAACTCATAACCGGCACATACTTATTCTTCCGATCTATGTGGCGCGTGCATATCAGCCTCCTCTCCCCACTGCCATTCCCACTTTCCCATCGATCGAGGTCCTCAACGGTCGCGCTCCCCACCTCGAACCCACACGCACTCACCACCTCTTTAGCCTGCTCGAACCCCGCCCGGAACGGCTCAACATTCCACATCCACGGCCTCGAGTTACCAGGGTCCTCCGTACTCGCCTGTATAGCCGTAAAATAGTCGTCCGGCATCCACTCCGGTTTTATTGCTCTGAGAGTCCAACCTGCATTGGCATTTGGGCTGTAGAACTTTTGGTTGGTGTGGCACACCGCGTGGTGAAGGACATTAGGGAGTGTGTATACGCGGTCGCATGTGCAAGCGAAGTAGGACCCCACGGCCAGTGTGAACGGGTCGACGGAGTCGTCTAGCTCGAATGTTTCGCGGAGTGCCGTTGCGAGAGCTTCTTCGGCTTTGGCTTGTCGGGTGTCGAGTAGTCGTATATCAATGTCTGGATGGTTGGCCCTAACTGATCCACGTTGAAGTCAGAGTTACACTCCTCCTTCACCTCCTTCACTTTCTTCCGAGTCACTTTCTTCACCTTCTTCACTTCTTCCTTCACCTTCTTCACCTCTTCCTTCGCCTCCCCATCACGATGCGGGTCAACAAGACGCACAAGTTCCGGGACACACATCATCAAATCATACGGCTCAAACTCCCCCATCCACTCCCACTTCTCCTTCTCCTTCTCACCGACGATCTTCTCTAAAACTTCCGTGATGAGCTTATCGAGCTCTTTGAGTCGAGAGGTGAGCGTGTCCATGTAGATCTCGTGTAGCCGTTTGTCTCGGATGTCTTGCATGAACGCTTCTACGGGTTCTTTGATGCTATTCCATACTAACGACCGCAGAAAAACACACGAAGCATGAGTTAACATCGTTGTGTCGGGGAGTATGTAGTGGATGAAGTGGGTATACGTACTGCGAGGCGTCAATGCCTGAGACTTGCGCACTTCAGGTAGCTTGGAGAAATTCTTCTCGTCTTCGGGCGAAGTTGTCAGGTATTTGAGCTCGAGATGCCAGCCTTCTTCTTCGAGTTTCTGCAGGATGCTGGACATACGAAGGGCAGAATACCGTGGCGATCAGCGTGTATATGATTGCGATAGAGCTTGCATGTGAAACTTACGCGTCCTTCCGGGCATGGCGCACGTCGCTGAGCTCGTCTGCCCTGTCGGTCCTGTACTTCTCGTACCAGCGCTGTAGAGCTGGTTCACTCTTACGAACCAAAACGGACGTGAATATCAAAACTAGCGGTATGTAGAAGGGTTCTTAAGCCTACTTACTTTCAACTGAGCTGTGGTAGTCTCCTTACGCTTCTCCATCCACGCCTTCCTTTCCGTCTCGTCATCTGGCAACGCCTTCCATTCTAACAACAGTTTGTCGAGGCATGGTTCATACTGAATAGTAGCATCTGTCGAACCAAACCGTCAGCCGCCTTGATAGGATAAAAACCAGCAACATATACGCACTGTTCTGGCACTCCTCCAACGCAGGAAGGAGCTCGTCAATCAGCCATGGTTTATTAAGGAGTTCGCTGGTTGTGCTGTCGTAGAGATGGTATGCATCTATTCTGCGCCGATCTCTCACGAAGTGGAGGTTTATAGCGCTAATAACATTATTGTTTTATCAGCGAATGTGGGTGTATGTCAAAAGAGAGGGGAAGAAAGGGAATCAAGGCGACGTACGATTCTTGAAAGCAACGTTTACAGAGTCTGATTCGGCACGCCCAGTATACAAAATGGCAGTTCTTCGACATGCATCGCTGGACATGCACGATATAAGTCGCGGGCTGGAAAGAGTAGTGTGACACTTACATGACAATGCGTATCATACAATAAACTCGCGTATTCCATCTCGTTCAGATCCTCTGGGACAGGTGGAAGCTCGGGTACGTTCTCCCGCGCGGCTGTCCAGATGAACTGGGTGCTTCGGCTCGTGAAGAACGCGCGGAAGGCTTTGGAGAGGCGCGAGAGGTAAAGCATCTCTCTGGTTTGCATTTGCGAGGCTATCTACGCGTACATGGGGGATATTAGCTATAAGTTTGAGGAGATGAGAAGTATAGGGGTTACACGTACTTCCATCAGCACGTCGAGGGGCATGTCGAGAATTTGATGTAGTTTCCCGCGTTTTCGAGGAGCTCGAGTCGTTTTATCTACCTTCTTTGGAAGAGTAGCGGAAGAACCCGCTTTTGTAGGAGGAGAAGCATCGACTCTGCGAGCTTTGGCGGTCGGACGGTCACGGCGGTCGTCGTCACTGGCAACATCACTGCCTATATAGGCAGGTGCCCCAGTGGTTTCTTCCTTGATTGCGATGCGCTGAGATCTTCTTGCCATCAAAACAAGATACTCGCCACCTGAATCGCTTGCGCGAAAGGGACCTGGATGGAAATCGAACGAACGTTGCGTTGGCCGCGACGCTTAATGAGAGTGGAGTTTGAAATGTGAACACGTGGCGATCATGTGATCGCGTCATGGAGCGCGTCTGTTCGGGTTGCTGCCACCCATCAGGGGTGCATCACCTCAGATACCTCAAAGAACGGCCAACATATCTTAATGCTTTCGACTTTAGCTTCCAGGAGTCGTGTATTATATCCTGAAAGGGAAACCGACCAGGTTCGTCCCCTCAAACTTCGCCTAGAATTGCCTCAGTCGAGTCTGCTGGCATGCTCATTGAAAGCTCCTCACATGAATAGCATGCAGAGTTACGCTGGATGCTTGACATGCCATTGGACGTGATATTCGAGGTAAGACGTGGCCTTTGTTGTTCAGTATCATCACGCAGTCAATGACCCCACTCACGCGTGGCAATAAACCTTCTCAGATCTGCAGCTTCTTGCACCCCAAAGACATTCTTCACCTTAGCAGAACGTCCAAGGGTCTCCGTCAAATATTCATGAGCCGTCATTCACTGGGTGTTTGGAGAGCTGTACTAGCCAGCCTCGATGGCCTCCCTCCTTGCCCTGACGATCTATCGGAGCCGGCGTACGCTAGCCTCATTTTCGATCAATATTGTCATGTATGTGATGACCCTACCAATAATCTTCCGTCGTTATTGATTAGGCCCCGACTCACTTGTATCGTGCAGGTTTGCAAAGGCGATAACGGCTCCACTGTTCACTGGCAGTGTCGGATGCGCATGTGCCATCGCTGCCTAAGGGAAAGGTGCGTGTGTCGGCCCAGATATGATGTCGCTTTTAGGCTCACGAGGTTCGATCAGCGAGACATATGACTGGCGATTGCGCGCATATAAGGATATGCTTGCCAGTGGGCTGGAACTAGTTGACCATGTACCCACCAGAGCGGTCTACAGCTATAAGTCACTTGAAGGTGAGGAGAGACATCTTACGCATTGGTATACAATCAAAACGAATATTCACACACGGTCTCAGTTGATTATATCATGGTTTATAAGCCTGGCATAGAGGACCTCCACTCANCGGCAAACTCCGAAGGCTGAGCATACTGCCTTTCTCAAGAAGAGGATGGAACTCATTAAGTCGCGGGCGGAGGTACAATAAACCTACCCTGGATTTCCCGTTTTCATGCCCTTAAACTTACCCGCACGGTGTATGGATAGGGTGAGCTCGACATATGTGTGTACTTAGAGAGCTTACGGAAAGCTAGGAAAGAGAGGTATGCATGTCATGCATCCAATACACATAAGACAATGCTGACATTGCTATAATCTATTCCTGGTAATCTGCATGGAAGTATCTTCGCACACCTTCGGAAATCAGGCTATTGCAGTGAAGTCAGGGTTTTGGTAGAAGGCGGGTATATTGGAACCTACAGAGATATCGATCAGGTCCCCGGAGTACGCGAAACAGAGCCCCTGAAGTCTGAAGGTGAGTTCACCGGTAACAAATAATGAACGTGCATGCTGCTAAGCATGCGCATATTTATATCGTTGCAGAATGGGAGGCCATGAAAGATCAACTCTTTCAGCACATGCAGAACATCCGAAAGGAGTTCCGACGGGCCACGTTCATGAGGAGACAAGTAGACTTTGAGATACTCTTCAAAAAGCTCTGTCAAAACTTATCCTACGAAACACAACTAATCATCGGATCAGAAGTAACTCTCCGTGTCCCCAGCATCGCCCGGCTCCTCAATCCGGACGGCAGGTGGTTCGATTTTAACTCTCAAGACTTAAAGATTGCCCTTCGCGATGCCCTACCTGACTACCTGGCGACACGTCATCACCACAACTCCGAGGCGTTCAAACAGCTTCTCAGAGACGAACTCGACCTCCCGGCACCCTCTTCAGTCGATCCTCTCCAGCTCGCCGTCGCAATGTGGTTTCCATGTCGAAGCCTAGATTCTGCCAACCATGATCAAGCTGCTCTAACGCTCCTTACTGCCGACAAGGTCATCCAGGAAAAACAGACCATCCCGTTCCTTCTACGTTACGAACCCGTCTCCGAGTCCCAATGGCTAACGGAAGAGGTTTTGGATTATATTCAGTCACCTGTGTTTGCTTTCTTAGCCTTGTCGCTATGCACTAATAAATGGCCGCGAGGCGCAGACGTGAAAGATGCAGCGGCAATAATCAAGCTCTGTGGCAAGGATCCTCGTACGGCGACAGTCCAGGACATGGACGATGCAGAGAGTGACAATGAGACTAGACTTGTGTGTACCGCACACGAGGAAGTAGCACCTGTTATGGGTTGGCGAACTGCGGTGTGTTCAACTGTTTCCCAAGCATATGACGTGCTCTTCCAATCACCCCCTCTGACTTTGAACGACTCGGACTCTTGGGACTCACAGCTCTATCATCTTTGGGTGTACCACGACGAGTCCAGGAGCGAAGAGGACCATCCATCTCTATCGATGAGACGCGCTACTACCATGGAAATCGAGGCTGCGAAGCCACTGGAGCAGACAATCCGCGAACTGGAACGACACGGTCGAATTGACTCGGAACAACACAGGAAGCCCGGCAAAAGAAGTCCTTCGGGTCGCACACCGCTGGATATCATTGACAAAACCGCGATCCATTTGGAGAAACGGTATGTAATATAGCATACGAATTCCATTGATCCTATACCGGCGGATGCGCAATTAGCTAACGTCGCATTTTCGTAGATATGGAAAGACGGAGCCATCCAACAGCAACGTCGATACGGATAACAGACCGCCGCCATCGGTCTTTCTTATCCGGCCGAATGGTAGACATAGGCGAAGTAGACGTGTAAAACGAGTCTTGAAGGAGGGCATTGCAGCTTGGTTTGATTCTACGCAAACGCAACCCATGTGAAGTATTTCACTCATCGCATCGAGAACTCATCTTTGTCGCCTTTTTGGACTGGCCCACAGTACTTAATCTCCTCTTTCCATCAATCAATATGCTAGCTTGGATTGGCTCGCAGGCAACGGTACTTACGAGTGATCGATTTTTTGTTTTTCTACCTCCTACAGCATAAGATCATCGTGGGGAGGTGCGTATTGACTCGCCGACAACAGGATGCGCTTTGAGCCCTGGATATAGAGATTCGCAGACGTACAAGCCTGAGACTCCGAATTTGTTGCTCGAATAACAGTCAGAACGGAAAACTATCACGCTTGTATATCAATGTCAATATCTAGATCTATGGCCATCCTTTCGCAGGGAACTTGAAGTAAGTAATAAGATGACTCTCATCATCATAACAACATGACGTCTCCTCCATAAACTTCAGCGAATGCTCCTTGCCCTTCACCTTATGCGACACCAGATATACAATCGCAGGTATCACCTCGTCCTTCCGTACGGACACCCAATCGCCCTCGACAGGCTCGACGATACCATGCCTAAGCATCCCCAGACTCATCAGTCACGCCAAGCTATAAGTACCATCAGTATACTAGTACTCACGTCTCTGTCAAATGTTTCTTGACCTCCCACATGGTGACCCCTCGGGACAGTTCAGAGCACTGCCCACACGAGAACTCCTTCCACCCGCCATTGGGACCAATCCGACGTTCTGCTGCTTTGGTGGCGGACACCGCCTCTGACTCCTTGACCGCGTCCACATGTTTCTTCGTAGCCAACTTGTACACGGGCCCGAACTGGTCTTTCAGCTCATGTCTGAATTTCTCGCAACAGGAAGTTGTGAACGCCTGCGTGATAATGTCCCATGCAATTCTTCAGCTCCAAGTGATAGCAATGAAGAGACGCCTGAATAAAGTCCCCGTACTCACCGCAGTCCGCCAGCTCATAACAGGCACATACTTGTTCTTCCGATCCACATGGCAAGTACAAATCAACCTCAAGCTCGCATCCCGATCGAGGTCCTCAACAGTCGCCGTCCGCACATCCAACCCACACGCAGCAATCACCTGCGCAGCCTGCTTCCACCCCTTCCGGAACGGATGGACGCTCCACATCCACGGCCTCAGTCCGTCGTTGAACTCGCGCTCGTAGACGTTTATGCCGGCAGCTTTGATGGACGTGAAGTAGGCGTCTGGCATCCAGTCTGGTTTGAACCGGAACTTCCAGCGATCTTCGGGTTCTCGTTTCGGTGAGTTCCTTGAGGTAGAAGCTGAAGCAGACTCGGAATCCGACTCTGACTCTGAGTTTTCCGACTTTAAACTTGACTCTGAGTTTAAACTGTCTGAGTCAGAGTCAGAGTCCGAGTCCGAGGAGTGAGCGGTGCGGAAGGAGTAACAGACGTGATAGAGCACGTTCTGACGCGTGTAAACCTCATCGCACAATGCGCAACCAAAGTAAGACCCCACGGCCAGTTTGAACGGGTCGACGGACTCGTCTAGCTTGAATGTCTCGCGGAGGGCTGTTGCGAGAGCTTGCTCGGCTTTGGCTTGTCGTGTGTCGAAGTACGTGCGGATTAAGGCCTCGACGGTCGGCCATAGTTGCTCCACGTTGAACTGCGAGTTGTCGTCGACCTTTACTTCCTCCTTGACATCTTCCATGACCTCTTCCTTGACCTCCTCCTTGACCTCGACCTCGTCCTCGTCCATCACCTCTTCCTTTACCTCGTTCTTCACATGGACCTCTTCCTTCACGTCTCTCACGTCACGGTTACGCTCGTTATCCAGATGCGAATCAACAAGAGGCACAAGTTCCGGGATACACATCATCAGATCATGCGTCGTGAACTTCCCCACCCACGCAGGCATCTTCTTCTCTTCAGCATTGATCTGCGAGAGAACGTCCGTGACAAGCTTGTCGAGCTCCTTAAGTCGGGCAGTGAGTGTGTCCATGTAGAGCGCATGCAGCCGTTTGGTTCGGATGTCTTGCATGAAGGTTTCGATGGGTTCTCTGATGCTGTTCCATACTAAGTATTGAACACGTCGGTCATCACACTGTTATCGTGTTGGAATGAGACGGGAGAGGCACACACTGCGAGGGGTCAACGCCTGAGACTTGCGCACTCCAGGCAGTTTCAAGAATTTCTTCTCGTCGTCCGGCAAAGTCTTCAAGAACTTGAGCTCGAGAGTCCATCCCGCCTCTTTGAGTTTCTGCAGTATACTACAAATGCCAGATTAAGCTTTATGACCAGCACGCGTATAACCACAACGCAGTGGCCAGAGTAAGGCAACACTCACGCAGCCTTCCGAGCGTTGCGCACGTCGTTGAGCTCTTCCGCCCTGTCATATTTGTATTCCATGTACCAGCGTTTTAGGGCTTTTTCGCTCTAATGCACAAGACGGAATTGAGCGTGAGCACTTGTACTGAAGACACATAGAACATAAATGTGCGCTCACTTTCAAAAGAGCAGCAGTCTTCTGCTTACGTTTCTCCTTCCACACCTGACGTTGCGCCTCGTTCTCCGGTAGTGCTTTCCATTCAAGCAGCATCTTGTCCAGGTGTCGTTTATACTGCAAACTAGTACCTAAGAGGTCGACGACGAACCAAAACGTAGACATAATCAGTCGTTCGTCCAAATACATCATTTTAATTAGGAGATATACTCACGATCGCGGTATGACTCCAGGGGAGGAACGAGCTCGTCTAGCAACCATGCGTTCTTGAGAAGCTCTTGAGTCGTGCTGTCGTACAGATGATATCTCTCGATGCGGCCCCAGACTGCATGGACGTTTATCGTGCTGGGAAGACCAGTGTCATTTCGTCAGATCGTGTGGAGAGGAGAGTGAAGAGGAGAGTGAAGGGGAGACGTACGTTGTTTGTATACAGCTTCTGCAGAGTCTGACTCGGCATGCCCAGTACACAAAGTGGCAGTTCTTCGACATGCATCTCTACATATACACGATATGAGACTCGCACTGGAAACAGGAAGGGTAACGTAAAACGTACATGACAATGCGTATCGTATAGGAGACTAGCGTACTGCATCTCGTTCAGATCCTCGGGGCGAGGCGGGAGCTCGGGTACGTTCTCCCGCGCGGCTGTCCAGATGAATTGTGTGCTTCGGCTCGTGAAGAATGAGCGGAAGGCTTTGGAGAGGCGAGAGAGGTGAAGCATCTCTTTCGTTTGGAGCTGCGAGGCTATCTACTCGCGTAAGTATTGGTATTAGCTGTAAGCTTGAGGGGATGGGGAGAATAGGGAATAGGGGTTGAGCGTACCTCCATCAGGACGTCGAGGGGCATGTCGAGAATTTGATGAAGCTTCCCGCGTTTCCGAGGAGCTCGAGCTGCTTTAACTGCCTTATTTGGAAGAACAGCGGGAGAATATGATTCTGTAGGAGAACCATCGACTCTGCGAGCTTTGGCGGCGGGACGACAATCGTCGTCATTATCAACATCACTGCCTATATAGGCAGGTGCGCCTTTAATCGCGATGCGCTGAGATCGCCGTGACATCAATAGAAGAACACTTGCCACACAAAGGAAGCGAATTGCAAGAAATAAGTATGAGTGGACGTAGCAGGGAGAGTCGCGTGCGGACTTTAAGGAGGGTGGAGTTTGAAATGGGATCACGTGGTGGCATGTGACCGTGTTTCGCGTTTGACGATCTGCTCCGAGACGCAAACTGTGGCCCAGTCTCTGGGGTCCCTCCTCTCTCTTCTCCAGCTCTTTAACTTGTTGCAAGGCCATCTGGATGGTAATAACTTTGTCTTTATCTGCAATCATAACCCTGCTTAAACTCATTTACTCATCTAGTACTATACTAGGTCTCGGTGGCGGCCTTCACTCTATCATAATTCATATTCGCTCCCGGAAGCAAGCCTGAAGAGCTACTTATCGATACCTGTATAGAGTCTATAGACCGTCGAAGAAGTCATTGAAATGATGCTATGCGTGTCTCTCCGAGTCTCCTCAACTCCCCCCAATAATGTTAATATGATGCATGCATGCCAGCCTACGACACTCGCAAAACCAACAAAACTTATTTCGTCTGCTTTCTCGACCATTAGCGTGGCTTGACAGTAATTAGGCCAGCCGGAGGAGAAGATTAAGTAGTGGTGAGTTCCTTCTTCAGGCCTTTACACGAAAACGCTACCTGAATACCTACCAAAAATAGACGTGAATGCACCACCCGTGCACGGGCCCCGATATGTACGCGTACTGGCTTCGGCTCGATGGTGCTCATTGCATCTCCTCAGCAGGATGATGTCTACATGTCTCATTGTCTTATGGTTCACTGTAGGTCTGTGCCCTGCTCATACACTAGTATGTGTACACAGACATGTACAGGTTTCGGCGCGAGACTGCTGAATTGGACTGATAAGCACGGCCGCCAGAGATGTGACGCGTCGCAGCGGCAGGATGATGTCCGCACGTCCTACCGGCCGCCGACTTGCTGTAGAGAGCATGAACCTCTCGTTTTCAGCCCTATAAATGGAGGTTTAAGGTGAGTTCTCGTTCAATCGCACTCCTGTATTCCTCTATTGTTCCGGTGTGATACTGCCCTACTCAACGAGATACTCATGTCACACAAAGCTCTCGTGTTCACCGCACCCGCAGAGCCATGTCAACTCGCAAACAGGCAGACTCCAAAGCCCGGCACTGGTCAAGTCCTCATAAAGAACGTCGCGGTCGCTCTCAACCCTGTCGATTACGTCATCGTGCATCTGGGTATATGGGTTGACCACTATGGCTATCCTGCGCTAGCAGGTATAGATGGAGCAGGGGAGATTGTAGCTGTTGGTGAAGGTGTTGACAGCACGTGGAATGTGGGTGACAGAGTGTACGTACTACTTCGCTTTTGCTTGTCGGGCTGATTTCGCGGAGTGCGACGTTCTGTCATCGCGATGTTGCTGAACGGTCTTCATCAGGTTGTACAAGTCGCTTTACCATCCCGACACGATGACTTTCCAGGAGTTCAGTGTTTCAGACGCGCTCCAGATGGCAAAGGTGAGTAGATTATTGTGCCCCTGATTCTTACAGCCTTGACAGTGGGTCCCGTCCAGATACCGCCGAACGTAACCTTTGAGGGCGCTGCCACCATCCCGCTCGGATTCGGAACCGCTGCGGTGGGCTTATACCAAGAACTCAAACCTCACGGAGGTATTGGACTCACTGCTCCCTGGGAAGCGGCTGGTTATAACAAGTACGCCGGACAGCCAGCCATCGTGACTGCAGGCGCGAGTTCGGTCGGTCAATTTGGTGGGTAAATTCATAGTTCATTATTCGTCTGCAGAATGCTCACGCTCATGTTAATTTTGTTGCTCATGCTGATGATGATACACCGCTACATTGCGCCGACAGCAATCCAGCTCCTCAAAGCCTCCGGGTTCAACCCCATCATCACGACCGCCTCAAAGCACAACGAAGAATACTGCCTCGCAGCCGGAGCCACACACGTCATCGACTACTACGCCGTGCCCTACGCAGAACTCGGCGCAGCCGTCAAGAAAATCACGTCCCTTCCCATTCCAGTGATCTACGACGCCGTCGGCTGGCCTGACGTGCAACGGGCCCTGTGGGCGATCCTTGCGCCTCAGGGAAAACTTGCTACTGTGTTTCGTGCTGTGGTCGGTGAGGACGGGAAGGCGAGCGAAGATGGTGATGGGAAGGTGGTTGTGGGTGTGTATGGCTCGGCGAACGCACCGTTCAATTATGAGTTTGGGAAGAGGATGTTCCCTGGTGTTACTAAACTCCTTGAATCCGGTGACCTCAAGGTGAGTTGATCGTTCAGTGTTCAGCGTCCAAGATTAGGGAGGTGGATTGATACTGATCATAAGGTTTCACTGTCCATAGCCGAATCATTATGAAGTTCTCCCTCGAGGATTGGCTGGCATCCCCGACGGCCTTGTACGACTCGCGAAACGCAGTGTGAGCGGTGTGAAGCTTGTCGCTCGAGTTGAGGAAACTTCCGGAGAGGTAGGAGGGGCTGGGTTGAAGGAAGCGGTGCCACCGCAGGTCAACCACTTGAGGGCTGTTTACCCACCAGGGTCACTGCCCTATGGCCCTGGGGTTTGAAGGGATCCCATTGTTGACTCAGCCAAGAATGAATACGGCTAGTGTATATCATATTGATGCTTTCGTTAGTTAGACTAGCTCTGCGGTTTGCGGATGTACTTCTGTACTATAGTGAATAATGTACCAGAAGAACCAGGGAATGGTGTAGTGACGTGTAGACGAGTACCAGAACCGCCGTATTCAATCGCAGGACATTCAACTTGAAGGTTGGCGGCTTAGCAGGCCGTCGAAGCTCAGGTTGTTCGCTCACATTGGCCAAGCAAAAATCTATAGCACTACCTCCCCATAACATTATAGCCATATCTCTTGTATACGCCGGCGACAGACCCATATTTTGGATTGTGGGAGCTAAACATGGTGCTAGTAATGACCGCGTTCAACGACTTCACGCGCTGGCGCTCGCCTCAAGCACAACTCTTGCCAGCACTACGTTGTGACCTCTGGCAACATTTGCCTCAGACATTCACTCAAAAACTGACAAGTCGCGTCAATATACTTGCTCCAATGCTCTCAACCTCAGCCGCAGTTAGCCGTGTCCGTCGTGAAGGAGAAATTGAAGAGGTTCGTCAACTATAACG
>JAXQGX010000294.1:0-17380 GCA_037040455.1 Irpex sp. P115-07
GTCGTTCCTGCTGACTCAACAGGACCGTCGGCGGCACCTACATCTCCCCAGCCTCAACTCAATCGACCTCCTGCGTTCAATGTAGACGCGTTCTACAAATCACCAGAGTTCAATATTGATGAGTACAGGCCCATGAGAGTGCGGTGCATAGGTGCTGGGTTCAGCGGGATCCTTTGCGCTCTTAGGTACGGTACAGCATAATAACAATATTATGCCTATCTTAAAACTAGTTCACGACGCTACTTCGTCTTCAGGTTTAGACAGAAAATCCGCAATCTCGATTTCAAAATCTACGACAAACAAGACGGGATTGGGGGCACATGGGTTGCAAACAAGTATCCGGTAAGGGCTCTGAAATGAGCTCTAGATGGGACACTAGATACTGATTCGCAAGCAGGGCATTGCATGTGACGTGCCTAGCCACTGCGTACGTCTTACTCATGCCTTCGTCAGGTTGGTCTATACTTACGCGCGTCGTAGTATCAGTTTTCCTTCGAAGACCAGGTATGGCCACTCTCTTCTTCCTGGAATATTTTCTGTGACTCAAATATCACTTCTTAGTCGCAGTGGTCGAAATTCTACTCTCCTGGTGCTGAGATTCAAGCCAACATCGAGCGGGTCGTGGACAAGTATAAATTACGTGAATACATTCACCTTCGGCACGAGCTAACATTCGCCCAGTGGAACCAAACATCTGGGAAGTGGACTATTCGTATCCGCCATGTTGTGGATGGCGCACAGGAGTCAGAAGAATTCGAAGAAACTTGCGATATCTTGTTGCTCTGTGTGGGTAGCTTGCACAGATGGCAGTGGCCAAACATACCCGGAATGAAGGACTTTAGTGGGACGCTTGTTCATAGTGCTGAGTGGGACGCAGATGAGAAGCTCATCGATGGTAAGCGAGTAGGTGTCGTGGGCAATGTAAGTCGTATCTTGCGACTCATTGTACTCTCGTGAGCTGAGCGGCGATTATTAGGGGTCTTCAGGTATACAGATCGTTGCGACTATCCATCCTAAAGTGAAGACTCTCGTGAACTATGCACGCCAGAAAACGTGGATCGCGCCCGATTTCGCAATTCAGGAGACTATGAACTTGCTTAGTAGAGACCCAGAAGATACCGATCGTGCGAATAACATGGTTTGCTATGGAGCTAGACACTTTTGACTGACGTCGAATGTCCAGATACCTTCAAGGCTGAAGAGCTCGAGAGATTCAAGGATCCTGAAGAAGCAAGGCGATTTAGGCATGCTGTAGAGCATGGTATGAACGTAAGTCAATTTTTTCCCAAAGAGCTCGTACATTCACTCTCATCTTTGTCTCAGGTATTTCATATGGTCTCAGTCCGCGATTCAGAAATGCAAAAACAAGTAAGAGGACTATTCGAGGCAGATATGCAAAAGCGTCTGGCTAAGAAGCCTGAACTGCTCAGCCAAAGTATGCTGTTCATTGCCTTTTCCTTCCAGTTAATTCACTATCCTGATCATTTGATCTTAGTTGTACCTGATTTTTCGGTGTTCTGTCGGAGGCTCACACCTGGAAATGGATATTTGGAGGCACTCTGCGCTGATAATGTGAGTCTTTATCAAAGAAGCTCGCGTATCGCTTGCCTACTAGTGCATAGACTACGTACGAGACTACTCCAATCAAGCGTATAACCGCCACTGGAATCGAGCTCGAAGACGGACGTCAAAATGACCTCGATGTCCTAGTTCTCGCCACTGGGTTCGATGTCTCATTCAAATATCCCTTCGAAATTATTGGTCAACATGACGCCAAACTCAACGAGCGCTGGAATCCCTATCCCGAAGCATATATGTCAATGGCAGTGGACGGGTTCCCGAACATGTTCCTCATTTATGGTCCCGGATCGGGCCTGAACACCGGCACAATCATCTCAATGCTAGAACATCAGGCCATGTACGCTGCAAAGTGCGCAATGAAGCTACAACGGGAGAGACTAAAGAGTATGGTGCCGAAGCCGGACGCGACTCGTGATTGGATGCAGCACATGAGGGTAGGGACTCTACCAATATTCATCTCGATAGAATGAGCTTAACGTTTCAAATCCCAGCATTATTTCCCGAAGGTAGGGGGACATCTGATTCTTCACAAACCAAGGTAGTAAAAAGTATATTGACATATACTACGCAGACTGTGTATATGGACAAGTGTAAGACCTGGTATACCGCGAAGGATGGTACAGTAGTCGGACTCTGGCCAGGTACTTGCCTCGTTTTCACGGCATTCTGACTGACCGCTAAACATCTCTACTTACAGGTAGCAACCTTCATGCTATCAATGCTTTAGAGCACCCTCGATGGGAAGATTACGAGTACACACAAGCTGATGAGACAACAAACCGGCTTTTCTGGCTCGGTGATGGGCAGACTATGAACGAGAGTCATATGAGTGGGGATCGTGAGTTAATACATTTATGCTGATTGGGAACTAATGTCTAATGCACCATACCTACGACAGTTGCATGGTATTTAGATAACGTCGATGTGCCACCTGTGCCGGAATAAAATGTTGAAGGTTCTCACAGTGTGCCTCCACATCGTTTGTTACTATAGGCTGCACAACAAATCTATGGAACACCGGCGTACCGTGTGAATATAGTCTTCTATAGACATACACATATATCCAAAGTGAACCTGAAGAGCGTCCTTAACACTAACTTGAATCCGTGGAAGAGGTTATGTCTGTCAATGAGACAGCATTCAAAAACGAAAACACCAGGAACTTGAAGTGTAACATGGCTAACGGTTGCACGTCCGATAAATCAGCTAGTATTTCCACTTGGAGATAGGTCATAGGTCGACGTCTTTCATCCGAGAACGGGCCATATATACACCGCTACACGTCATCGTAGTCTGTTCCGACTGTTCGAGAGTCGTTTAGCGCTGCCTCTTCCAAGGGATCAGAAGCGCTTGGACCAAGATCAGCTTTGCGCTCAGCCCATGCGCTCATCTGCACATCGAATAGGCCCTAATAGGCCAGCTTGACGAAGCACTTGGCGTTCCGGTCGACGAATTCCAGTGAAGTGACTCTCATTTCCGAGAAGCCAGGTCAGTTGTAGAATACCAGCGGCATTCAGGTCGTTCTTGATTTGTTGCTGTTTGAGGCCACCCGATAGTGGGAAAGTAAGTGTAAATAGAAGGCAGGAAATCCACAGACCGATCGCCATCTGTGGCGCAGTGTGAACAAACGTAGGTAACGGCCAAGGAAGACTCTGATACTGATACGCACGGAAACAATGTTGAACTATATCAGCCAAGTAATTCTTCGTCAGTATACGCAGCACTACCAAAAACAATAGCTCAAATACTTACATTGAGCCGTATTCTGAGAGTGAGGACATTTACGCATCTCGAGGCTGACATGAGTTGAGTAGACAGTGACTTGGAGGAACGCCCAATATCAACCCGAGTAGATCATACAACCATCTGCCGCTTACCAACACAGCCATGTTCTTGAGAACTTCGCCAGTGGCATATTAAAATCGTTGACGGTTTCCTCCCGGATACCAAAAACAGATGGATCATCAGTTGGCAGTGATTATGCACAGACGAGAGTACCTTGTTCTCTGCATGCTATTGGAATTTCTTTGCGTGGAGAAACACGCTACCGTGTTCCTGGAATAACACAGACATCAGAGTATGGACTTGAGCACTTAAGTGCTTAGTATTAACCCAGGGGTGCCACTAACCGTGCCACTGTACCACCAGCGAGTCGGGGGCATCGCTCAAGTCGCTCCTCCAGCAATGAAGCGTAAATATAATGATGGTCACTGTGAAGGACTCAATTATCAATATAGAACCACCAACCTCGATGTTTTTTGCCCAAGATATCGATGCCGCATGATCATACCGTGATGGTCAGAGGCCAACTTCAAGTTGAAGTTGAGCTCGGACTCGGAGTGCGCTTCACTGCGGATCAAAATGATCGGCGCGTGATGGTGAACCTTCATGATGATGGCGGCAGAGTTTCGGCGTAGAGTAAACGACTTGAATGGTAACGACGACGTGGAGGTGAGAGACAGCGGACGAGTAAGAAGGCGCTGTGAGGACATAGAATATCATCTTACTCTCCTTTGCTAACATTGTGTACTACAGATAGATTGGTTAATCCGACACAACCGTGACACGAAGGAGTGTTGCACTGGGCAGCATACACGCTCTGTACTCCATACTCTACGCTCTCCACTGGCCCAAACATACTGTCACTGAAACTTCGATAAGCAGCCATGCCCCGCATTTCAACAGCCCTCGCCCTCCTCGTCCCCCTCGTCGCCATCTTCTTCGTCCTCCGCTCCTCCGCCTTCGCGCGCGTCCAACTGTCCTCCTGGCCATTCGCCTTCCACCCAGACGAACCCGCCCAAGACGCTGCCCAAGCTCACCTGCAAAGACCGTTTGAAGCATCCGACCCTCCCTCTCATGATCATACGCATAAGGCTCATCAGCACTTAAATGCGAATGCCGGGGAAAAGGCGGCGGGGAAGGGAGGGTTCACGAGGCGGATTGTAGCAGTGGGAGATCTGCATGGTGATCTTGGGAACGCGTACAAGGTGTTGCATATGGCGGGCGTCGTTGACGAGGAGGGCGCATGGTCGGGTGGAGTGGACTTCTTCGTACAGACGGGGGATATTATTGACAGGTAAGTTCGTAACGCGTGATGTGATGTGTTGTGATGGATATATGCTATAAGTATACTGACGACGTATTGCAGAGGGGACGATACGATCAAGTTGTATGCGCTCATGGACTCGTTGAGGGTACAGGCTCCGCAGAAGGGAGGAACGGTATTGACGCATCTGGGAAACCATGAGTGGATGAATGTTATTGGTGACTGGAGGTACGTTCGTCTCATCTTGTATGTCTTCTCGACAGCACTGAATGACTACGCAGATATGTCCACCAAACTGAAATAGCCACCTTCGGGACCTCCGAGAAACGCATGCGAAGACTTATGACAGGGCGGATAGGTAAAAGCTGGGCGGCCAACTATACCACCACCTCTCGTCTTCCTTTGCACTCCTCCCTTGGTCTCCCCAACACGGACTACGACCCCACAGACGAATCCCCTCTCTCGCATGCAGCCGTCTCGTTCGTCCACGGAGGTCTGGCACCCAACTATCCCGACCTCACGCCCTTCCCTTCAAAAATTAACCAGCTGGGCGATTCGTTGTTGTACAAGCTACAACGTAGGAACCCGCCTCCTGCGCCGCACCCACCTCACGCCTACCCAGGTCTTCCGGCCGACGCGACGCAAGCAGAACAGCAGCTGTATGGTACAAACGGGCCGCTGTGGTATCGTGGATGGGCACTTGAGCCTGAGGAGAAGGTGTGCACTGTAGTGGACGATGTCTTACAAAGGACGGGGACAAGGCGCATGATTATGGGACATACACCGAACTTCGAGGTGAGCTATTTCCATGATCCACTCGCGACAGCGAGTCTAAACTTGATTTGTGATAGAAAATTGTATCACGGTGTGGAGGAAAGATTATCATTATTGACACCGGTATGTCCGTTTTCCATGGAACGATGATATCATGGGGCTGACTGCTTCCTACTTTACCTATTGGGGCAGGTATCTCGCACGCGTACGGAGGCGTGCTGTCGGCGCTGTCAATCGAGTACAGCCTTACGCCTGAAGAAAGTTCGAGCAAGAACGATCAGAAGGAGAAACGATGGAAGGAACGGGAGGTTGTGAGCGCAGTATACGAGGACCACAGAGAGGTGCTCGCGACGTCTGAGCGAGAGGTTGTTGGCGACTTCTAAGTATTCCATTGTTGTAAGTTATTGGATTGACTGTAATTTATTGTGTAGCATTAATCTTTGCAGACGGAGGATGCGGCTGAGCACAGCTAGAGGTATGACGTCATTTAGCGCCTATTCAATTATGATCGAGGATGACGGGCAGTGACGCGGGGATCATCGCTCCATCCTCGTTAGTCCATTCCGAACCCCACTCACAAAAGCTCTTATAGTCCTTCCGACGCCAGCCATTCATTACAATATTCTTTCGACCTCCCCGTACCATCCTCTCTATTCTACCCCAGTACATGGCCAGTTACAGGCCCACTTACATCGACTACACACCTGCCAGCGAGAAAAGTGTCTACTTCGACGCTCCCATCATGCACATCTTTTCCAAGAAAAAGGACGCTGCGGCTGACAACGTTGACGATGGCGGGGACATGGGCGACACTGCTGGTTTCGTTGCTCCTAGTCCCAAGCGCAACAGCAGGATCCGCTCGACTACCTCGTTGAGCAACCTCCAGCCAACCGAGAGACCGGACGAGGACGACAGATCTGCTTCTGCGGCTGTTCCAGGTCATCTCCCCCCTCCTGCAGTCTCTTTCCCTGAGCCCATGAATAAGGCCCCACGCCTCACGACGCCTGCGCTTTTGGACGCTGAGCGTGGCGAGCACGAGGATGCTGTGCCTGCGGAGGTGCCGCAACCTACGTCTCGGTTCATCGAAGACCCGACTATGGCTTCCAAGGCGCAGGAACGTAAACGTACGGGCTCCTTGCGCTCCACGGACTTTGCGTCTCTATCTTCTCCCATCATGCAGTCTCCTACCAAGAGCAACAACAACACACTGAAGAAGTCGAACTCGAATGCGAAGCTGCAGAAGAGACGGGAAGGGTCTGTGTCGTCAGCCACTACTCGTACGGACCCCGACTCAGGGTACGACTCACCCACCTCGCCCCAGAAGCGGTTGTCATCGCTGAGGAAGGACAACGTTCTAGAGGATCAGGAGATCGAGCCCGTGCCTGTCGTGTGGGCCAATGGTGCTCAGCCTCAGCAGCCCGAGACCGACGACGAAGACGACGCAGGACATCACCAGTACGATCGCACTCCACGAAGCCGTAGTGTCCTCAGTCATACTCAAGGGGATGGAGCGAACGTACGACGTTCGCAGTCCATGCGCTCCTACCGCACTGGCCGCGATGACCAAGGCAGTATCCGTACGACTCCTTCTCGGGCCAGTGCTCGAAGGAAGAGCCTGAGTGGTGGCACCTTCGCAAACGGACCGGGTACCATTGGCCCGAATGCGAAGGCGGACGAGGAGGAGACGAAGTTGTTTAGGGCGAGAAGTGTTCATGCGGAAGCAGGATTGACGAAGAAGGAGAAAGTGAAGTTGGGGAAAGTTGAGAGTAAGTTCCTTCGTCGTCATTCAATTTATCAATTGAATACTGACTAACGCTTCGATTGCAGTCAAGGAGGGCAAGCGCATGGCTAAAGTGATCAAACAAGAGGCCAAGATCGAGAAGAAGGTCCTCGAGCAATCCGTGCGTGACCTCGCCGAGCTACAGAAGATCCAGAAGTACGCAGTCAAGGAGGAAGCGAAGACGAACGCAGCATACGCGCAGGCTCTCAAGGTCTTCCACAAGGAGGAGTTGGCGTTCTTGGCGGCGCGGGCCAAGTTTGAACGCGCCCAGGCGGATTTGCAGTGTTATGAGGATGCGAGAGAGGCAGCGAGGGATCATGCGAGGGACGCGACGGAGATGTTGCAGGAGAAGAATCGGGAGATTGAGTGGTTGAGGGCGCAGAAGCATGCCGATGATGTGAGTAGATTCAACTTGTGCTTTCAGCTAGTGGATGTGTGCTGACGTTTGTTTCCTTTCTAGCGCGAGAGGGAGTTGAAGTTGAGGCAGTTGGCGGGCAAGGCTCTCTGAGATTAGGCGGCAAACTCTTGTGTGATGATACCCCTTGCTGTCGTACATCCTTCGCACTCCGATACGTTTTCTTTCGTCTCCTCCATCGATTGTTGTAGCATAGTACTGTTTTCAGTTTGATTCATATTACATGGAGTTTATACCTACCTGGTACTCGTTCAGAGAATTATTTAGGTTTGTGCGCATGTGTTAGATGGTAGTATGCTACGCACACTCGACGCCATTCACGATGAGTACGTCGTGAAACTTTCAGGCTCACACTTCGAGTCCCCGTCGGAGGCACGCCGACTTTCAGATCATTTTTGATCCGTTACCCTTGGCATAGCGATCAAAACAGCTTCCAGTCAATTACCACCACGACTTGCAGGACTAGTGGAACTAACGCGATTCCTTTTGCAAGCAGAACGTGTAGGTCAGTGGCTATTCTTAATCTGTCGAACTTTGTATGAAATCAACTGACTCTTGAATAAGTACAGTATGTATAATTACGAGACCTGGAGTCAGAGACGTCAGGTCCACATTGCTGCTCAAGTAATGGGCGTCGCTGCTGAAGGAGTAAGATGCCTCCGTCATGCATGCCGGAGAACAACAGGTTCACGTACAGATGACATATCTGTCTGTGGCATATGAGCGGTGTGTGAAGTCGGTCATGGTTTGGTAACATCTCACTGACAGCTTTTGTTAGACTAGGCAATACGGATACTAAATATCGAAGAGTGAGTGCGCCTTCTACGAGCATGCTACGTGCTCTACTCAGTTCACATCAATAAGGGACAGATATGGTGATAGTC
This sequence comes from Irpex sp. P115-07, assembly GCA_037040455.1. Taxonomy (NCBI): domain Eukaryota; kingdom Fungi; phylum Basidiomycota; class Agaricomycetes; order Polyporales; family Irpicaceae; genus Irpex; species Irpex sp. P115-07. Next base: position 8,481 of record JAXQGX010000294.1, read on the forward strand.
TATGTGATCACGGAACACTGAAGATGTCATGACTTCCCGCCCACATTACAGACACTGCGAGTACCGGCTTATTATATGATTTTGCAGACACGAATTACATAGAGCAGCTCGTGCATTCATACATAACTCCAAGGACGACGGACGCCTCATCTCTCTTTCCCTCTGCTCAGAAGTCTCTCTTAACAAGCAAGGTCCAGATGCCAACGATATTCCCCCGAACACTCTTCAGTACCCGCGAGGAGCAGCTCTGTCGAGTACTACATATCATTCTTATTCTGTTATACGTGGCTCTCGTGATTATAGCATCCCAACACTACGAGCATGGACTCAACTTTCCTTTCACACCTGGTGGACAGACCACTGTCTCAGTCACGGTCTCTATCATAAGCCAGGGATTTGGTACTGTGAGTAAATTGAATGCCTTCCAACGTGTGCATGGCCTGGATTTTTACTGACTCCCTCCCTCTATAGCTCTACCTTGCAGGGCTGGTTTTAGTAACACAGAGGCTTGCTCTCATCCATGATCTGCACACTCGTCAAACTCTTACCGCCACACATGACAAAACCTCAGCATGGCTTGGTCTGGGCTCTTCCCTTCTCGCTATTGTTGACCAGATCAAGCTACCTTCGGCGGCCGTCAGCGTGGCGTTCATAGGCTCGTACTTGCTAGGGATAGCGGCCCTTCACATCACAATTTCCGCCTCCGTCAGAGTAAACACGTATAATGCGACTATCATGACACAACAGACCACCCAGCTCGCTAGGCCACTTTTTCTACTCAGAGTCAGTTGACTGGTTTTTCTATTTCAATACCACACGCTGATTAGTCTCAATGACTAGGAACCCGGTATCTTTTGACATCCTAAACCTTTACAATCAATTCCCACAGATAGGACTGCAAGACAACATGATTCATGATATTTTGCCCGTTGTACCGGCGGCCATAAACGACGCAATAGTCAATGCCACATATTTCCACGTGGATTGTGGAGCGTTACCCAGGGGAGCTCAGAGTGGACAAGTGGATCTATCGGCTGATAGTGATATAACGTGGACATTCTCAATCAATTTCACGAAACCAGCATTGACGGTGACGTCGGGAGTGGGCCTTATGGGTAGGTGTATCCTTACACAAGAATTATATATCTATGGTGGTTTTCATGTCCCTACTCTTACTAGCCCCTTCGTCCTTGAGTCTGGATACCATAGGCATACCTAGTGTCGGCAATAACTCGTTCGATGGATTTGAAAATACCTGGGCTATCGTTGTGGAAGCGACAATACCTGTAGTAGACGCTTCGCAAACGAGCACTGGGATTTTCGAGATAAATCCCGGTGTGGCGTGGTATATTGATTCTCCGGATGGTTTTTTATCTCATGCAAACGCGAAAGGCGAGTATCCATGATTTTCGTGAAATCCTTCAGGAATTGATGCCAAACGTTACAGTTGACGCGGTACAGATGTTCATGTGCAACATATCGACCGTCAACACCACCATCTCCGTGTCGGCCGTCAGTAGGCAACCTATTGCGAATACCACTTCACCGGAGCCCGTGTTTTGGGAGGAATGGTCGTTTCAGAATTATCCGGCCACGGTCCAAGACCCATTAATTCATAGCGTGAGTACAGAGAAGTAGCTTATTGCTACGAACCTTGTGGCCTATCTTCATGTGGCGATACGCAATAACCCGTTGTTTAGCTCCCCGGAATGTGCGGCAATGCTTCAGGTGCTACTCATGAAGTCGTCCCTGATATCATCGGCGCCACATACAATACGTCTAGCTTGGATTTCATTGAGAACACAACGTGTTCAATCTATCCAGTGTCCAATCATTATTCTATGATAGATCAGTAAGTTACCCTCAGGTTACGTACAATGCTCTCTAACATTCTGGGATTCCTCGCAGGTTTCTCATGCAAGACCTGAACATCAGCGCAGCGACCTCTAATAAGCCTTCAAATATTTCGCTCTCAGACTTTCAACGTAGTCTAGGAAAGGCTATGGCAGCCATTATATGGTATGGTGCGTGACATTCCTCGACTCAAACCGCTTTCTCGCCAATCACTAAGCCGGATCTGGGGCTCGCTCAATTCCAGACCGGAATGGGGATCACTCCTCGGTCTTCTCATACAGTAATTCTACCTTGGTACATTCAGATGAACCACGTATAGGGAAAGCTATCGTGGAAATACTCACTCTCAGGATACGTCTCAACGTAAGGGCCTGATCTATTTCCACGAAGTCGTATGCTGACTAGATTACACTTCCTTGGTCCAGTTCAACGTTATTACCGTACGTACCAGTATCTTCTAACCTGAACATTCAGCCCCTACATTCGTTTATGCCGTTTCAGCTATCCGTAGGCCTGGGGGTTTCATTTCTCTTGTTCGCGCTCACCTTCCCGCTATCGGGTGGGCTCAAACGGCAAGAAATCACGAACGACCTGAATGCAGCCGATATCCTGCAGCTGACATGGCTTCTCGGAAATGAGAGTCATTTCGCTGGAATTCGTCGGCCGGAACGTCAAGAGCTGCGCCAAGCCGGCCTATTCGATGTGCAGATGAGCGCACGGGCTAAGCGAAAAGCGGGCTGCGATTCCAGTGAATCTGTACCCTTGGAGGAAATGGCATTGAACAAATCCCCGACGGACTACTATAGCGAGGTGTAACACTAGGGGGAATTGTCGGGATTTATAGTATAGTATATCGTCCGAGTCACGTCGATGATCAGCTTGTAGTACTACTTAGTAGTAGCCTAAGTACCACTGTACTTATCTTCCAAGCAGTATTGTCCATTTCTCTACGCGAAAGTCGGGCATCGATGCTCCATTGAAGCCACTGGTGCGCTCGAATAGTGGTTACCTGAAGTTCTGAGTGGGGACGAATAGATCATAGGAAAGTCTGCAGTGATCGACCAAATATCGGACCGAACCGACCACGCCACAAAGTTTGATGTTTGCCTTTTCCGGTTTAGCGTCCCGATCTCAACCCACCCATACGGTAGGCGCCCATATAGAGTTAACCTCGACTCGAACGACCTGTGGTCATCTCGCCAGTCGACCTCGCCAGCAAGGCCGAGTATATGGTCCCATAATTTGAAGAGGAGTGAAGGGAAGGAACAGCTCGAGAGCTTGAAGGAAGACTTGGCCCTTGGACTCAACAGATCATGGCTGCTTTGCAGTGCGTGCATCTGGCCGACCTGGATGGGGAGGAGGAGAAAGAGGCGATGCTGAGGGCATACAAGAAGATAGTTACGTGGAGGCTGCAGAGGTTGAACGATGCTGTTAGCTTGGGAAAGAGGAGGCGGGTGAGTTATTTGGGTTTTCACTTGGATTGTTGGGAGATTCTGTGTCCAAACGCCTTGGTTATTGCTTTGTGATCTGCAGTAATGAGGCAATTAACTACATTCTAACTTGAATCATGCACCAGGTATCCTCACCGACATGTGTGACTTGTGGGATGACGCTTTCGCGCCCGTTCGTGTGCCTGTCGTGTTCGTACACGGGGTGTTGGATGGAGGAGCATGTTCATGGTCATCTAAGAGAGAGCGGACATGGTTTCTGTGAGTATCCATTCATAATTCACCTGTTCTGATTGTGTTCTCCTCTCCTCTGTCTTTGCTCTGCTCATATGCTAAGCCACGTGAAATACTGACTAATCTCCTTGAACATTGTCAGGTGTTGACGCACGCACAGGGTCCATCTTCTGTGCCGAATGCGACGACTTTGTGTACGACCAGAGTTTCAAGAACGTATATGAGTCGCTGTTAACCGATGCTGGAGAGAAGTATACAACCTTCAGATGTATGTGTGCAATACCGTTGCTTCTTACATCGGCCATGCTGACTCACGTATGAATGGACGACTTTTGCTTGGATTATAGTGTCAAGTATGATGAGACAGTCATACAAACCATGGATACCCGACTCGAAAGATACGGGTGCATTAGAGGGCGCGATTGCTTTGCCTTGTCAAGGTGATTACATTGCCTCGCATACGATTTACAGGCTTTGATGTTCGATTTCAGGTCGCAGGGGGCTCTTGAATCTCGGACAGACGTGCTATCTGAACTCGATCCTGCAGTCCTTTCTTGCCAACCCTCTCTTGCGAAACTACTTTCTCAGCGACAAGCATAACTACAAGACATGCAAGAACAAGGACTGCACGTGTTGTGAGATGGACAAGCTGTTCTCAGAGGTATGCCCTGAGATACTCTGCCTTCTGTTCTCTACCCATCTTACTAACGTGCTCAGGTATATTCGGGCGAACAGAAACCCCACGGCCCCACCTCCTTCCTCAGCACAACCTGGCGCGCAGCCTCCTCTTCCTCCTCCCCCGGCTCAACCTCCTCCGAGCTCTCCTCAGGCTACGCCCAACAAGACGCCCACGAATTCTTCATCTCCGCGCTCAACCAGATCCACGCCACGGCCAAAGGGTCAACCAAGTCGAGCTGCATCTGCATCGTGCACACGACGTTTGACGGATCGTTGCACAGCGAGGTGAGGTGCGAGCGGTGCGGGAACGTGAATGCGACGTCGGATCCGATGTTGGATGTTAGTTTGGAGATCGAGGGGAAGAATGTGGGTGGTGGGAAGGGTTCAGGGGCGGTAGAGGAGGAGGCGACGTTGTTGTCTTGTTTGAGGAGGTATACGCATCCGGAGAAGTTGGGCGCGAACGATTACACTTGTACGAAGTGTGGTAAGAACTCGCATGTACGTCCAGCGCGTTCATCATCGAATCGTTTTTGTGTGCAGCGTTCTGACGTTTACTGCCGGTATCTGTATAGGCAAGCAAACGATTGAGCATTCACAGATTGCCTCCCGTCCTCAGTTTCCAATTCAAGGTAAGCCGCACCTTGCGTACAATACCAATGTGTCTTACACTCACCACGCCCTCACAAACATCCGAAACGAACTTCATCAGCGATTCGAGCACCCAACCTCAGACAAATCCTCCGCCCGCAAAATCGAGAAACGCGTCCGCTTCCCATCAACGCTAAACATGGCCGAGTTCACCACCCTCGCCCAACGAAACACCAACGGGTCGTCGGACGGGAAGACGAAAGTGGTGTCTCCGGGGCCGACGTCGATGTATGAGTACGACTTGTTCTCTGTGGTGTGCCATGAGGGGTCGATCGATAATGGGCATTATACGTGTTTTACGAGACATCAGGATGAGGTTTGTGTGTTTGTATAATCTTGTACCATATGCAATGAACTCACTGGATACGTTCTCGTCTCCAGTGGTACCGATTTGACGATGACAAGTACGTCTTATCAGTCCTCGACTTCATCAATCTCATTCACTGACTGGGCTTCGTGTACCAGGGTCACGCACTCAACACTAGGCGCATGCCTCGCCTCGCAGGCATACATGTGCTTCTACGTCAAACGCCACCTGGACTACAAGCCATACGTTCTTCCATCGTACATCCAAGCGCGAGAGGCGGAGATGCAGAAGGAGAGGGAGAGAGAACTGCAAAAGCAGCGGGCGATGGAGAGGGAGGTCGAGGNAGTAGTAGCGGGTGTGGCGATTGTTGTATGATATGCCGACGATGTAAACTAGTAACGGAGTTCAGTTCATTTCTTGTGATATTTATACTTACAACGCTCGGAGGCGGGTTTGCTAACAGATTTGAGAGAAACAGGGACACCAGAGAAGAAGGAAGAGAGAAACCGGAATGTAGAAAAGCTATCATACATAGAGGGATATAAACCAAAGCAGAGAGGGGAGATGACTTCTGTCCAAAGAGAAACCGATATCTATGTCAGGGGTGTACGAGATGGTAGTGGGGTGTACGAAAGGTATAGCGACAAACAGCAAGGGGTAGGGGTGGGTGGATGGAATCATAGACGAAAGTAATTGTGCACTCAAGGAATGATATCCTTCAACTCGCCCTCCTTCACGCGGATCTCCACGACCTCGACCTCGTAATCCGTTATGGCAGAATTGATGGATGACACGGAGGAGGGCATGAAGCCGGCAGAGTTGGAAGGCGAAGTGGAGGCAATGTCTGTGGAAACACGGTCAAAGGTGAGTAAAACAATATAAGAACTCAGTAAGGGGAAGTCAAAGGGACAAAGGACGAACATCGATCTTTAATGTACGGAGGTACGAAGAGATCCTACGGCGTCCTAGGATCAGTATTAGGTTATGGATGCGCGTACGCCGGGCATACCTGATTCCAGACAAAGCCCTGGCTCCTCTGGATAGTGAGAATAGGACGCAGAGTATAAGCTGGCTGTCGGTGCTTCTTGCGGTGCTGCCTCTTAGGACTGGGGATAGGCTCAGGCTCAGGCTCGACTGCCCGCTGCTTGCCCTTCACGTCCGTCTTGTATTCCGTAATCTTATCCTCAGAAATGGGTTCATCGGCCTCATCGATCTCCATGTCGCCGTCCGCGCGCGCCTCGGGCTTGGTAGGCTTCCTGACGGGAGACTCGCCGTCCGAGTCGCCACTGTCGCGATGCTGCTGAACGACAGTGGTGCGGTAGTCGTCTTCGTCCTCGGAGCACGAGTTGTCGTCGCTGTCGCTGTAGTCGTCGTCGTAGGGGATCTGCTCGTAGCATGCCCACGTCGGGGGCGACGGCGCTCTCCCGATTGCCCGCCGTCGGAAGTACTCTGAGTAGGTCGTCGAGGAGCTCATTGTTGTACGTTGTGTCCTGGAGGTCGTCTGATATTGGGTATTGGGTGCTGTGTGCTGTGTTAGGCTGTCGACGAGGTCGAGCTCGTCGGCGGGCAGAGGGCGGATGGTGGTGGTCTGAGGGTGAATGAGATGGTAGGAGTCCGTGAGGCAATATCAGAGGAAGCCCGAGTCACACGCCCCGAAAAGGAAGCCCCTCGTCCGATGCCGCCTATCACTGCCCTCACCACGAGTCCGTGGTGCGGCATCACACAGGTCCTCAACGTTAAGCCCATCTGGCCCCTCGTCGTCGTCGGAAATTGCGGCGGTTACAGCGAGGACGAGCACCGGCGCAGTCACAACCATCACAGCTTGGTAAGGACACTGATATGGCAGATCTCGACGTCACTTATGTCTATTACAGAGACACGAGGACTGGCCAGACATGGCTGGGACAAAATACGCCTATGTCAGGAACTTTGAGTTGCCGGATGTGCTTCTCCCTGGGACATTCATCGTCCTGCGTCTCGACGGCCATGGATTTCATCGGTGAGAGCTACCGCCTCTCTTCTTTCCTAAAGAGTAAGTAACATTGACGAGAAAAGCTTGTCACAGGACCACGATTTTGCGAAGCCCAACGATGAAAGGGCTCTCCAACTAATGGACCACGCCGCTCGAGATGTCATGAATGAGTTCAAGGACGTCGTTCTTGCGTTTGGCGAGTCCGATGAATACAGGTGGGTTCCTGCAGTCGTTCATAGAATGCACATAAAACTCTAACCTCTTGTTTCAGTTTCCTGTTCAAGAAGTCGACGGCCGTGTACAACAGACGTCAAGCAAAGATTGTGACTACAGTGACGTCGTTGTTCACGTCTTCTTACGTCTTCAATTGGTCAAAATACCTTCCCGAAACGCCTTTGCAATATCCGCCAACCTTCGATGGTAGAATTACCTTGTACCCTTCTGCAAAGGAAGTCCGAGATTACTTTTCATGGCGACAAGCCGACAGTAGGCATCTTACGTCGTGCTTCATCTTGAATACATTCACTGACTCAGCGTTAAAGCACACATTAATAACCTCTACAACACGACATTCTGGGCCTTAGTCCAACAAGGCGGGGAAACGACGACACAGGCTCACGAGACGCTACGAGTGAGTTCCTGTGTCATGTCAGAAACCATACGCGAATTTAATCACGCTCCAGGGCACAATCTCTAAAACCAAGCATGACATCTTATTCACGCGATTCGATATCAACTACAACACGGTCGCTGAGCGATATCGAAAAGGGAGTGTGTTGGTCAGAGAACCTATTCCTATCCGCGAGGAGTCATTGGATGGAGCACCGAATAGCGAGGGAAAGAGGGCAAAGTCGAAACCACGAATGATAGTCAATCTACTTCACTGTGATATCATAGAGGATGGCTTTTGGACGGCTCGACCGCATCTTTTGGAATGAATAACTTATTTCGAGGGATAACAGGCTCCCGCTTGATGAGGGGGACTCACTCGGGCTGTTGCTGCGTCTGAGGTCTACGAACGTTGACGTTGATTAGCGAATGGGAGTACAAACTGAGAACTGGGGACAGAGATAAACAGATGCCTAGGCCAAGCTGTGATTTTTCGATGTATCCTTTCTATAATCACAGAGCAACCACGACAATGGAGCATAGTAGAGCGGCTCAACACTCATAGTCCGCGCAAAAATGACTTATAATAAGGACGCCAAAAAGCTGAAGTCTCCCGGAATAAAATATCAGCGAGAAATGGCAAAAATGTAGACCACCGTACACTCTCCCGTAGAGTTGGATTTATATTGGTCGATACGTAGTATAGATGGGGATGCTGTTGCAATTGGCCACTGGGAGCGCCCAATCTGCTTCCGCGACGAGTGTTGTTTGTTCCGTCCAAATCGTGAGTCCCATTGTCCAACTGACAGGGCCCATACAAGGCCACTACTGTCGTTCACCTCAGTGTGATATCAAGGTCAGTATAGGATCACATAAAAGCAACGAAGCCTGATAAAACGCCTTTGTTTCAGCGAAGACAGGAGAGCAACGGGCCCTGTGGCCCTGTTTGCCCGCAATGTTTGCTTTGTCGCGAACACGTGCTACCAAACATGGCCGTCGGGGCCATGTAAACTAGCGGTGCGATTTTCGGTGCAGAGCCACATGAAAGCTGCAATATAAGACGCAAAGATGCAGCAGGTGATGTCGGTTACGCGAGTCACGGGGCTGTCGCTAGAAATGGTGTTTGTATGTGGACCCACAGAGACATACA
>JAXQGX010000295.1:0-17371 GCA_037040455.1 Irpex sp. P115-07
GCCGATAACAATGTTCATTCTCTTCTGCGTATTCCTGTTGATCTCATTGAAGATCGGGAACAGCTGGCCGCAAGTCACTATTGAGAATCCTGGATTGGGAGGGATGGCACTCACGTTCTGCGCGCATGTATACGCAAACACCTGCACTGGGAATGTAGAAATAGTATTGGACGTAAACTTGATGAGATGAATCTCTCCTCGTTCCGGAGTGCCCTTGATTGGGAAGAAGTAGCAGGATACAACAATTACAACCAGGTAGGCTGTGCCGCGTCAGAGGTATGCAATATAAAACATGGCGAGGACCGAACATACCAACTGAAAAGAGCGCAATGTAGCTTGTATGCCTGAGGCTGTCCAACTTACGCAAGAATGAAAGCGGGACAAGGATGAGCATCATGATGGTTATCCATACGCGTCCAGAGAGAGCCCACGCAGGCGGGTTTGTGTCGGCAGAGGTGAGGTCATGATAGAGAGCCGAAACCACATTCGGCATAAGGGCTTTGACGATAATAAGGTAACTGTAAGAAGAAGAGCTCAATGCGATGTCCTGAGCACGACAGACATTCTGCTTTGAGCCTGAAGAACAGCAACATCACGGACACCAACTGGATCGATCGTCGTACAACACCACGTCTATTGTTGAAGGTCCGTACATGACGGCACAACTCGACTCTTCTATGCCAAATATGCCAGACAGAGAAGCCCTAGAAACGAGCGCGGTACCGCGGCATAATTCATAGCAGAACGCCTGTCGCGTATGCAGCATCACATACAACAAAGCCACATACCTGATAGACACCCCGAAGCACTTTATAGCAATGGCAGCATCAAAGAAGACCGCGGCTCTCGGGAACGTCAGTTCCGCAATGGCGAAGAACGACGCTCTTCGGTGGGGTGCCTTCACTGCACACAGCGAGAGCAAATATAGACCGAACGCTGCCACACCTCCGGAGAATAGGCACGTTATCATGCCCGGTATTATCCCAGAGGCCGCCAATGCCTACGTTAGAACTGTCAGCCGCACGTATAGACCAATCGAACATGATATATGAACGTACAAGGGGGAACGTGAGCATGCCTGTAGAGCAATAACAATACCGCTCAATCATAAGATGCTTTAAACGTGCAATAATGATGTGCGATGCTCACCGCTGCCAATAATAGTGTTCGCCAGGTTCCCCACACAACTCTGCAGCGTGGCATGCCCCTCCGCCTTCGGTTTCCTCGCACCCGCTTCAGCACCAAGCAAAGCGTCGCTTTCCGACGCAGGTACGTTCCCCTCAGGAGCAGCCTCCTCGTGATCGTTTGCTACACCATAACTTTGGACCATCTCGTATTCTTCCTCCCCTGGTCCCGATAGGTGGTCTTGCGGTATCGTGCGGTATGAGCGAGAGAGAGAACCAGCTTCTCAGTATTCCACCGTATCGAGTTGATAGGCTGTAAGAAGTGTCACGAGGTACACTGATACCGTGAGTCTATGCTACCGGCCGTGAGTGCGAGAGTTGAGCGCAACTTCAAGCAGCCTCGGATGGGAAAGTTGCCTGATTAGGTAAGCGTATGTCGTTTCACTGCCGTTTTTGGGTTTCACCTCCTTGCTACGACCTGCCATGGCCACACCACGATTGAGGCATAGACCGCAGACGGAAGACGAGGATGCTGCTGCGTTGAAGCTCGGAGCAGGTGAGCATGTTCCTCTACATAACACTACACTACTCATACTCTACTTCTAGAGTTTAACAACGCCGGTTGTTTGCTCATCTCCGAGGTCAAGTACCTGCTGGAGAACAGAGAGAAGGAGGCTCCTGACACAGCGTGCGTATTTACCACCTCTAACTATGACAGCTACTGACTCGGGTGATAGTGTGTACAACAAGACTCTGGAGTATGTGAAGACCTTTGCGAAGTTCCACACGACCGACTCTGCTAGCGCTGTCCGAGAGTGGGTACCCCACGTCCGTCACCTCTATGTTCACACGCGTTCTCACTATGCAATATAGGACACTCCGACGAGAACCTGCACTCACGCAATTTGAGACTGCTCAGATTGCCAATTTATGCCCTGCCGACGCAGAGGAAGCAAAGAGCATCATCCCTAGGTATGCGCCACTTCATTTTGTTTGATACTGGGTTACTGATGAATGGGTTTCGACAGTCTTGTCAAGATTGACGATGATAGACTTCAGGTGCTGCTTGATGAGATTCAGACTATGAGGAGGTTCCAGTCATGATGGCGGTAAACATGTCTCAACGTAGCTCCTCCTGACTGATTATGTAGGTAACACTAATGAATAATGGTAACATGTAGACGACATAGTCTCGTATGTGCGAATGGCAATACCATATTACATGCAGTTCACCCTTCACCCTTCCATCTCAAGCAATTCCTTCTTATTCAGGCTCTCGTCCTCCTGCTCCTCTTCCACATCCTTCTCCTCTTCCTCCGCCATCAACTTTCCAACATCCGCACCGGCAGGGAACGTCGTCACATCAAACCTCTTCTTCTCTCTGAATGGATTAATTCGCTTTTCGCCCCGTTTGATTACCGCAGCCTCGGGCACGACTCCCTTCGTATTGAGATAGAGCAGCTCGTTGCCATTGTAAGCGTCCACCGAACGAATCCACGCGTCGAACCTACATTCAGACAAAAACGACACAAAGAAGTCAGCAAACATCTCGAACTTTCCAAAGAAACACTCCACTTACACTCCGCCCATGTCTTCAATACTCCTCATCCGCTCATATATATGCTCCTGCTTGAACGCGTCGATCTTCTCCCTATACACCTCAAAGTCAATCGGCGCTCTATAATCCGGATCTGAAGGCTGCAGTTTGAGTTTGGAGGACTCTTCTTGTATGCGTTTGTTATAAGACTCGAAGATGGGGTATTCGAGGAGGAGCCCGAGGGCGGGCATTTTGGGGACGAAGACCATTCGGGGTGTGTATAGCTGTAAATAGATGGTTTGAGTGATGGGCTGAGGAGGATAGAGGATAAAGGGATGTGGGTGTGTACGTACCTCGTCGATAATTTGCGGGGGCGTGTTGGTTCGACAGCTCATGACGAGTGCTGCCATCATTTTTCGCTAAGAGATGTCAGGGGTCAATAATCTGGTCTCGTGGGTCGTAGTAACACAGACGACTTACGATCTAGGCATCCCATTGTAATTGGTAAAACAAATCTTTAGCAAGCTGGTACGGGAGACACAGGCTAGACCCAAGACATACCTGGTGCAGCATAAAACTCTGCCCGTGGAACATCACCGCTATCCACTCGGTAGATCCGTGAACGACCGGATCCGCAATCTACAGTCAAAATAACAAGTCAGTCGGTTGGTCAAGCAGGGTAATGGCCCAGTCGCAAGCACCCGGGAGCCTTGATCAACATGACAAACAGCCCTGTTACTCACCTCGATCTTCTTCATGATTCTGACACAACTCCGGTCGTTGTACTCCCTCCCAACGGTAAAGTTATGAAAGTTATGCGACCCCTCATACTTCTTCACAGTCGCACGCAGCTGGTCTACTACCTCGCCGGATACGCGAAACGCGCGTTTGCGTGCGAGGTCCTCATCCTTCGACGACAATTCTCCTGTGCCATCCGTACCTTCATTCCAGAACGGATGCTGAATAAGAGGGGTAGTAGAGGGGTCGGAGGATGAGACTTGTTGGTGGTGGTGTTCGAGGAGAATTTTGTGTTGGTTACTGCCGGGTTTGGGAGGTATGAGGAGGTATGATGGGAAGTAGTATGTATATTTCCTGCTGTCGCATGTACTACAAACGTCTTCTGTTAGTATGGGGTTTCATGACATGGAGACGACATACTTTCGTGCATTAAAAGACTTCACTACTCGTTCCTGTATTCACGAAATGTCAGCATGCGTCCAAGCTTGTATTTCCTCATCCTCAGGAGCGGACGTCAGGGTGTAGGAAGAAAGTGTTAACACTTACAAAACCCCACAGCCGAATTTCAGGTGGCAGCTCTTCATTAATTCTCGCCACAAGGTCACTCACGCCGGGTACGGTAGTGATTAATTTCATAGACACCAGGTTGCCGGCGGCGTGAACACCTGCATCTGTGCGTGCAGCGCGGCTGAAGTTTACCTATGAACGGGGAGACAAGAGCGATCTCAGCTGCCGTAGAAAGGCGTATGCTATGCACGTACCTTAGAAATACTATCTGCATTGTCTTGAGAAACTGCACCTGCCCTGACGAGAGCGTCGAAGAAGGTTCCTTCGATAGTCTTGGAGTGCGGCTGGCTGTCTCATTCGAATAGAAGCAGCGCACGAGCAAGTTCCAAGAATATACAAATTATCATTAGTCAAAAGGAACCCATACATACACGCATTCAAAAGGGATAGAGAACAAGGTCTCAGAAACAAACAATTCTCGATGAGCATGAGGGGAGATGACACGCACAACTGCATACCAGAATACCCAGACCCGCAGAACCCGAGCAGCAGCGCACACTGCCGTTTCGGTAGCCTCGGTTCGCTTCTCTCCCTTCCTTCGCCTTCATCCTCTCCTTCCGCACGTTCAGGTCTTGTACCCCTTCTCGTATTGTTATTCTTCCTCGCCTCGCGAGCTTCTTTGCGCGAGAGGGGTACCCTCTTATTCTTGCCTCTTGAAGACTTCGCAGGTGTACTCGGCCCTGGTTCGGCCTGAGTGGACAACTGAGATGGTCCTGGTTCAGGCACATCTTGTTTGTCGGCTGCATCGTCTTCAGTGCGACGTCGAACGTTAGGAGACGTCTCAGACTCTCCTGAGACCTCTTCAAGTTGTCTCTTCACCGTGGTCGGTGCTTCGGAGGACATTCTGCGGAGGTTGATAGTATACCTGGGATAGATATGTAGCCTGGATAATCTAGAGGAAGAACTCTTGCATACTTGTAGAGAGAGTCGACGAGGCAAAGCTAACAGCTGCAGGGGAAGCATGAATACATCAAAATCTCTCAAAGTCGAAAAGGTGACGAAATTGAATCGAGGTGTCAGGGGACCGACCTCCATAAAGCTTTAAAGACCCTCCTCCTTCTCAGCTACAACTATGGTCAGTACTATCTTCCATTTTACGCAGTCTACCACTCAACCTCTCATCATCAGGGCTCACGCGTGGAAATTCTCAACGACGATGGCTACCGCTCCGACGGCCGCCGCCAGTACGAGCTGCGCGAAATCACAATCGACCTCTCCCAGCGCGGCGCCGCAGACGGCTCGGCCATGATCACGCACGGTCTTACTCAAGTATTAGTGACAGTATTTGGTCCGAGAGAGGCGAAGATGAGGTCTCAGACGTTGCATGACCGTGCGGTATTGAACGTCGAGGTGAACATTGCACCGTTCAGCACGGGCGAGAGACGAAAACGCACGCGAGGGGACAAGTGAGTCTAATCCTCTGGATATATTATATCCCTGACAAAAAACTCACAACTTCTTACAAAAAATAGACGAATCCTCGAACTAGCCTCCGCCATAAAATCGACCTTTGAACCCGTCGTTCAAACCTCCCTCTACCCGCGTTCACAAATCGACATCTACGTCCACATCCTGCAACAAGACGGCGGGCTCCTCCAAGCCGGCATCAACGCCACGACCCTCGCACTCGTCAGCGCAGGCATACCCCTCCTCGACTTCGTCTGCTCCGTCACCTCCGGCGTGCACTCCACCTCTCCCCTCCTCGACCTCACGACGATAGAAGAAAACGACGTACCGCATCTGACGGTGGCGGTAATGCCGAAGAGTGGGAAGGTGACGCTGGTGTCGATGGAGACTAGGCTGCATGTGGATAGGTTTGGAGAGATGTTCAGGTTGGCGTGCGATGCGGGGAAGGTGATACATGCGGAGATGAAGAAGGCGGTTAAGGCGAGGACGCAGAGCTTGGTGAACGCGATGGAGGTAGGACCGGGCGTGAAATCTCACGGCGAGTTTGGGGATAGGGATGTTGAGATGGACATAATGGAATGAATGTTCATGAATCGTCGGTGTGTTGCAGTATAGATGATTGTGGTGGAACAAAAGGTACGTGCGAGATGGCCTCACGATACGAGTCTTCGGACGTCTAGTCCTCACAGGGTGGACAAGGTTGATCTAACAGACGTTATCTGACCACGAGTGTGCATATATACAAGAATCCATGTGCCGAAACTATAAATACTGCATCGGTCTGGATGTTTTTGTTGCTGGTTTCTCGAGTTACCAGCAACATAAACATCCAGACCCAAGGTTCCAATGCCAGTCAATCTCTACTACACAATCCAAATCCGAGTCCAGGTCAAGTCATTACTAAGAAACCAAGCCAAGAGATACACTATAAGAAAAAGAAACAGTCGCCAGTCTATGGTAGTTGTGTGAAGAAGGAACCATAGGTACGAAGCCCAAATGCCAACGCCAGTGTTACGAGCCCAGAGAGTGCCAGTGCGCGAAGAGGTATAGCCACAGCCAAGTAGCGAGCGAAGCCGCGCAGGAGGAGATGAACGGAGGATAGAGGGACGACCCGGACCCGAGAGGACAACGATGTCAACAAGAAGACGATGGTATACCGGCAGACGCAGGATTGAGCAGAAAGACAGGTTCGAAGGCAGTAGCGAGAGCACTCGCTAGTGACACAACGAACCCAGGAGCGTCTGACTGGTCTTTCTCCGTCTACCTCACCGTCTTCGAGTTGGAGAGCTGCTCGTTGTCTGTGGGGTCCGTAGTGAGTCGTTGGATGTTGTGATCCTCCTGGTGGTAGCGTGCTGTGATGCTGCTCGGGCTATGAAGCGTAGGCAAGCGGCTCATGGCTGACCGTATGTTGATGGGCGGTATTGGGCCTATGGCGAAGGGAAAGTCATCGTGAAGAAGAATGCTAGATTGCTGTGGGCTCCCTTCGGTCTGGTGGCGGAGCGAGCGAGGGATCCGAATGGCTCGGCAGTCCAAGACGGTGTCGATAGAGCTTCGCACCACCATCTATGGCCCGCCAGATACCGTAGTATATCAGGCCTTCAATGGCGTAGCGCACCAGATAATCCAGCACAGCCTTGAAGAAATCCCACTGCGCACTTGAAGAACGCTGGCTTTGTTCACCTTGGCCATCGACCATTGGGGGGGACATCGAGTTAAGCTCGACACCCGGCGTGGGTTCGACCGACGACACTGGGATTGGGGTGTCGACCTGTGTCGTGGGTGGGGGTGGCAACAAGTCGAACTTGGGCACGACGATGAGCTCGCGTGAGTACTGAGGGCCAATGAAGAGGTTGGGACCAAAGTAGATAACCTCCGGTTTAGCGACGTCGGCGAGCGTGCAGTTGACGAGAGAACCAGAAGAGAATCCAGAGAGGCCAAAGACAGAGACACCAAGGTGGCCAGGGTAGGCAGCACTCAAGGCGTTGAAGTCGTAGATGACCGACGGCGTGACCGGGGGTTTGTACGCGTCGAGGGAGTTGCAGACAACCTCGAGGTAGGGAGAGAGTGCCAACACGTTAGGGCTGCAGACGACCGACTCAACGCGCGCGAGCGCGAGGTGGTACATATCCGAGAAGCCCGTGGGGAGGCTGACGAGGTTGAAGACCATCGAGACGACAGCAAAGAACGAGGTGAAGACCGCCATGATCTGTGAAAGAGACGATGGAGGTAGACGAGAGAGACGAGAGGGCTGTGTTCTTCGAGTGGTGTCGAAGAAGAGAGGAGGCAGGAGGTGGTTGAAGATCAAGTTGTTTCTGGGGGGATGGTTCGAGTTGCGACGGTTTATATAGGTTCGGTCTGCGATCGAGTTTGTCTATTCTCGGAATATCGCTAAATTTAACTCAGTTACCTGATTTGGATGTGATATTACCGTTTTTGGCGACGAAGAAGCACTTTGGAATTCATGAATATTCTTCGGGGTCAGCGCTAGTCAGCCTCCAGTTAGCCACTAGAACGGTTCTGATTCCGATAGACGTAAATTTAGATGGAAAAAAAAAAAAAAAAAAAGAACGGTTCTGATTCGTACACTGTCAGCCTCTGTGAAGTGACAGCCATAGAGAGCCGGTCAAGAACTTGAAGAGGGCACCCCAAAGAACTTCAGTGACAGGGCAGATTATCACACAGCCTAAGGCTGGCTCCTACCGCTGTGCACGACTCGGATTGTTCTCGCTAGGTCCAAACGTTAGAATTGGAAAGAGTACGTTGCTCGTAGATTGAGCTTGTTGTTAGAAATACTAGTACAGGAGGATACTTTGGTTTATGCTATGTTGCATGTATGCGTATGTATGAAACCCATCTAAAAGTCTAGTAGTTGGCTGAAAGGTGGGGAGAGAAACAACAAGCCAGGTATTTGAGTAAGGAAGAAAGGGGGTAGTAAGAGAAAGAGTCCGTCTGATGTCTCATTATATAATCGTACACCGTCTACCCGTCAGATCCCAAAACAAAAACAAAGAAGATATTACAGGGAGAAACGTCAAGGCTTACGCCAAATCGATATCGGCACAAAGCCTCACCACTTCCTCCTCGCACTCCCTATACTTTCCAATCATCCCTGCATAGAGATCCACATTCCCGAGCTTTGGCTCAGCGACAAGCTTGAACCTCTCCCCGTCCTCACCGTCGTTCGCCCTCATCTCCTCAAACGTGCCCCTTCCGCCATTCTGCTCTCGCCACCAAGCGTACCGCGCCAACTGCGCACCACCCTCAGCAGCGCCCTGCGGTCCCGATATGAACACCTTCATACCGAAGACGTCAGCGGCGAGTTGGAGGATGACGGCGTTGTTGGAACCACCACCACATACGACGAGACGTTGGAGCGGTGGGGACTGTGGTGGAAGGATGGCGTTGATACGGGAGCGGATGGAGAGGAACTGAGATTCGAGGATCGCACGCGGGTGGACTTGGGCGGGGACGGAGGCTTCTGGGATGACCTGGACGCCCGATGGTGAGGTGGTATTGAAGAAGAAGTTGCCTTGGACGTTCGGGGGGATGATCTCGGGGAGGGGGAAGTAGAAGCCCAGGGTACCGTCGTTACCGATCGGCGTGGTTTGCACTAGCTCGTTGTACTTTGACCAGTCGGCCGACGCGTACTTGTCTCGTACTTGCTCACGGGCGAGGGCACCGTTCTTGTAGCAGAGCATGGCGATGTGGGCATCGTAGGTGGTTGGGTGGGAGAGAAGGTGGGAGGTGGTGAAACGTTTGGGTGGTTCGGAGGTTGGGGGGATGGAGAGTAGGAGAGTCGTGGAGGTACCGAGGGAGAGGATGGCATCTCCCGGGGAGGAGAGAGCGACTACGGTCGCCGGGTTGTCGCCCGTAAAAGGTGCGACCAGACAATCTGTTATCAAGGCGGATTCCGTTAATCTACGGCTGCCTCAAAAGGAAATTTATACATACCTGGGTTGAAGCCCCACTTGTGGACCCAGTAGTTGNTAGTTGCTGATCTTGCCCAGGACTGTACCGCCTGGAACAGGCTCGGGGCCTATCTTCTGGCGCAGCTCCGGACCGCCACAGAATTCAAGGAGGGCGTCTTCCCACTTGTATGTGAGGACGTTCATAAGGTTCATGCCACTGGCATCGGACACTTCAATCGGTGCGATGGAGCCGATGAACAGAGACGGGAGGAAGGAAGATACAAGAGAGACGCGGGAGGTGGCAGCGTATGTCTCTGGATAGAGACGGCGAAGCTAGCGAGAGCAATAGAGATATGCGCGTAAATATCGGGTGCTGAGGGAAGTCAATGATTGACAAGTTTAAAGCTTACTCTGCGGATCTGGTTTCCGGTGAACCGTTCGTAGGCACGGCTGCCCGTGATGTCTGTGAGAGCCTGAGGGCCTCCGACGGCGTCTTCAAGTGCGCGGCAGTCGTGGGTGGTGGAAGAATCCTGCCAGATGGGGCAGCGTTGGAAGGTGAATGCGGCGGGTGCGAGCTGGTCGGCGAGACTGTGTTCTGGGTTAAGCGTAGAGAGCAGGTGCTCGGCATCGTGCGACCAGTAGACTGAGCCGTGTTGCTGATAGATAATAGGTGTATCAGTTTGTGTATCGATCTAAGCGCTAAAATGAGTACGTTACCTGTCCGTCTCCGGAGACAGCCATGATCCGGGCGAGGTCGACGCCTGCAGACTTCATCTTCTGGACGATGAGGTCGATGGCTTCGAGCCACATGCGGACGGGGGAGGTGACTTCGCCATGGTCGGGGCCTCGGATGGCGCCGTTGGTGGTATTGTAGTGTGGGAGTTCGCGGTCAAAGTTGACTGCAGATTCATGTACGACCTCGCTATCCTCGGCAATGAGGACGGCCTTGAGGCCTTGTGTGGATAGGTCAAGGCCGAGGAAGAGAGGAGAATCGTCGTACGCGGACATGAGTGATAGATGTGAAAAGGTGTGTATGGGTGAGTCGTCGAGAGGAGGGCAGCAGGGGATGGACTTTATAGGAGGGGTGAGCCAATCCCGTCGCGTCGAGCTAGCAAGTACCGACCGACCATTACATTTACCCCGCATGGCCTAGACTCTGTCCTCTGGGGATTGCCATTGCCTGGCGGTCCGCGGGGGAAACTTCGGACGACATGCAGCGTTATCAAAATCAATTTCGCAGCCCAGAACGATGCTCTCACACTCAGACGTAGCGTTGAGGCCTTCAGGAACTTGCTAGACCGCACAAAAATTGCAGTGCACTGGACCCGGCATACGCATCACCAGACAAGCGGATCTGGTGACACAATCGCCTTCAGCGCGTGCAGTAGAGATTTAGTGGGGGAATCGTAGAACTGTTTGGGTGTGAATAAGCAGATAAATAGCTAACGATTACGTGCAAAGAAGTCACTGACTCTATCGCATACTTGCAAGAACTTTCCCCGGTGGAAGTTCATTAATAAGGGGTGCAATAGGCGCTGAAGATGAAGCAGATACGGATCAGGGTGTCAAGCGCCGAACGGCGGGTCAGGCGCATCACCGTCGGCCGACGTGGGATCCGTCGTCTGCAGCCTGCTCGGCAACCTTGTAACCGACCGTGAGTGTTTCTTCGTTGTTCAAGTCGTTGCACACACAATTCTCATCGATGCATGTCTCGTCACAGGCTTGTTTTAGGCTCAGACAGGTGTGGCCTGCAAGAGTCGTGGGACACACCGCATATACCCAGCAACGATACCCGCAACGAAACAACTCAGCCCAGTTTTGCATTGCCAAACGATCTTCCTGTGTCTAGCTCGGTGGAACTCAGCCTCAGTCGTCTGAAAGATCTTTGTTGATCTGATCTGAGCTTACAGGTGCGCGCACTGCTCGTGCACAGCTAGAATACATATACTCAGACGCTCTCGACGACCCCCAGCACAACCGCGATGTCCTCCTCTACCCTCTCGCCCTCTCATCTCTCGCCTTCACCGATGGCTGCCCCTTCGACGAGCTCACTTGGTCATGCACCCTCCAGCAACTCCCAGTCCCAAGCAGCCTCCCAGACCCAGCCAAACGCCGCGGGAAAAGGCAAGACACCCTATACGAATGTTGTTACCCTCCTCGACGGCAACACCGTTCGTGTGCGCATTGAAGAAACCCTCGCCGTGGACGACGTTGTGCGCCAGTTATGCATCAGCGTGAAGATCAAGGATCCCCCGGCGATGTATGCGTTGAGAGACGAGCACGACGAGCTAGTGACGAATGAGAACTTGAGAAAGAAGGTCAAGGCAAAGGTCCCATTGAAGTGCGTGCAGTTGACAGCTATTCAATTTGATTGTTGTATTGACGGCTCGGACGGAAAGGTTAGGGTATTCGACGCCTATTGAGGCTGCGGAGATCTTGGAGAAACTGGTTGCTAGAGATAACAGGTTGGGGATCACCCTAACCCATCTGCGAAAGCTTATACGAGTGCGGGTAAGCAGCACCTTACCACAATCGAAGTGAACAACAGTGGCTGAATGAAATTCTAGGAAGAGCAGTTCGCGATCGAGTTTCTAAACCGCGATGGTCTGAGTGAGCTAATCGACATCATCAACAAGTACCAAGGAAACATCCTCGCCGTACGTCTCTCCTCTAATACTTCACTTCAGGACATCCCAGTAACGTTTGGCTGTTCCCTAGTATGCCCTCACCGCTCTCCAACACCTCATGGAACTGGACCACGGCTGGTCCGACCTGAACGACGCCTTCATCTTCCGCGTCGTCCAAATCCTCTCCTCCGAAACGTCCCTCATTAACGTCTGCCGCCCCGCCACCGCCATCCTCAAGAAACTCGTCGAGGCAGATCCGATGTCTGCTCCTGGTGGGTCAGCGATGCCGAGCTCGAGTAAGGGTCCGCCGCAGTCTCCTCCCGGGAGCGTGTATAAGTTTGGGTTTGAGTGCGTGTTTGAGCAGATGAGGAAGGAGAGGAGGTTGTTGGAGACTGTTGTGAATAGGTTGGGGAGTGCGGATACTACTATGGCGTTGTATAGGTGCGTGAAGCTAGTCTGTCTGGTGATCACCTTACCACTTACATTGTTTTCTTTCTCAGTATGATGTTGATTAACTCGCTGCTTGCACACGCTACGGACGCACGATGGGAAGAGTTCATTGGCGAGCTTCAGAGACTCAACGTCCGCAAAGCCGTCATTGTACGTCCTCTCCATCCTCTCTCATCTCCATCCAACCCTCATTCACCCTATTCAATCCACAGCGCCTCATGTCCTCACACACCATAGAAGACCTCACCTCCTGCATCCTCGACTTCCAAGCCAACATGGTCCGCGTCACCTACCGCCGCAAAACAACCGTCGTTGAACCCGACGCCGAACCCGAACACGCCGCCGCGCTCAACTACGTCTGGGTAAACAGCAAGGTCCGCGAAGAGGTCGACGAAGATGGCGAGGTCATCAAGTGGAGGATGTTGGGCTGCCAGACGGAGGATTTGGCGGTGGAGTTTGGAGAGGTGGGGGTGTTGGGGCTGGATTGTCTTGTGAGTTGTCTCGCGGTTTAGGAGAACGAAGGTTCATGTCTGATACTTGGTGTAGAAACACTTTGTTGCACAAGATCCGGATTTCTTCGCTAAAGTGATCCAAGAGCAGCTGAGCAGGGCGCCGGAGCGACGGTGCCCTATCGTGAAGGCGTCGAACGAGGTGGTCGACTTGCTCTCTGAGCATTGGGCAATCTTTGGGCCAGGATGTACGTACCGTGACGCATTATCCAGCTATCGTGTTTCATTTCTTCTAACTTCCCTTCCGCTCACGTGTGTTGTTAGATTCAACTTCAACAACCTTCCAACCCTTCTTCCTCAACTTCAATCGTGTCCACGCGCTCGCGACGCACTTCTTCCTGCGCATGTGGAATGAGAGCGGGGCGACGCGCGGGGATTTCCCCCGTGTGGCCGCGCTCGTACGCAGTCAGGTGAAAGTCGCATTGAGGAAAGAGAACGTGAGGGCGTGGCATGAGGTTGAGGCCGACTTCAACGAGGTCGAGTACCGCGCGGTGAGGGACCGACAGATGAGGGAGTTGGAGAAGGAGGACGATGTGATGAGTAAGGGTCCTGTACGGTACGTAGTCACCTTTTGTCTGTATTCGGCATATGCTGACTATTGGGTCTGTGATATAGGAATATGAGGGCGAAGTTGTACAAGGAATCATTCGAGTTTGTGAGGCAGCAGCGGATACACTGTTTAATGCAGGGCGCATGGTTCATGAACGCGATGCCACTCTCCAACAACGCCTCTCGGGAGACGATTCGGAGGCCTTCAAAGCTATGGAGGTTCATGCGGCTCGTACGTATCTCTTTATATCAACCCATCCTATCCAAACTTACAAAAATTATATATACAGGACAGCAGCATGAAGTACCTCCACTTTGTCGACAGCGCGCTCAAGTTTGACATCCGCAACGGCCTCGAAGACATGAAAGACCGCATCGACCTCTCCCTCATCAGCGAAATTGCCACTGGTACATGCGCCCCTTTCCCCCAAGCGAACGCTCGTGGCACCGCCAACTCTACCCATAACAACAATAACATCAACGACCCGCCTCTGGAGAACGGCATAGGAACAGGCCCAGGGTCTCCGACGTTACCTTCGCAATTGTCATTCTCCCTCCTCACGCCGAGCGGGTCGTCCTTGGCAGACCAAATCGCGCCTGACCAGTCCAGGTGGGCAGATTGGGTCGACGGGCTGAACATGCTCAGGAGCGGAGGCCACGTCGCGTCGAATGAGACAGACATGTTCGTGCAGGCGTTGACCGAGATTGGATTGAAGATTAGGTTGCTGAGTGAGTGTTGTGGTGCTGTGGTGACGAGATTGCGAGGCTGATCAGTTCTCCGTTTTGTAGACTTGTCAGGCGACAAGGCTGAGATACCGAGTGGGATCCAAAGTGGGCACCCGCCGACGAATAGCGACTTCTTCTTCTCGGACTTGGTGTACGATACCCAGGCGTGATGTGCGAGGCCTGAAGAGTGAAGTGTGATGGACACGCGGCGTTGGTTGTGCTCCAATTTATCTTGTATTTATGCGCGTTACAGATGTGTCCAATAGGAGGAATAGTCGGTGCTATACCATGATTTCGAGTAAGAGTAGAGGCGAGGTGTTTCTAGTGCTTGAGTTTTGATCCTTGGTGGAAAATGTATTGGCGACTTGCACAGGTTCGGAATGCCAATGTGTTTTTTGATCACAAATTTTTGTGAGAGGTGACGAGCAGAGGAGCAGGTATGATTGATGAGTGTGTGGGCTACAGGGTGACGACAGGAGTGTTATGATACATGCAGTTGGATGCAGGGTACTATGAGTTGTATGCGTGTCGTAAAGCAAGAAGAAAGAATGCAGTTGATGCAGGTTCGTGATGATGATGAGGTTGAGTTCAGCAGATGACAAGAAGTGAAAAAGAAAGACGAAAACGAAAAGGTGGGAAAGTAGAAAGCAAAGCACTGATCGTGGGTAAGAACAGTCGACGTAAGATGGTGCAGATGGAGAGAGAAATCCAATATAATAAGTACGAAGAAGATATGATAGTTCGTGTGGGCCCCAGCATTGAGCAGGCAAATAACAAGATAGAACGGTCAGATCGGGGGTTGAACCCGGTGGGTAATGCTTTGAAACAAATAGAGCAACCCGAACGCGGGGAAAGAGTGTGTTGAGACTACCTGGAGTCGTTCATCCGCCCTTCAAATAAGGGTCGGTTATGCGTCGATTTCGACGACTTTTTCGGTGATAATGTTGAATCAATGAGCGGAGCCATTGCCATTGACGTGGCCGTTGCCGTTGGAGAGCTTGGACTCCCGGACCTTGGCGGCGGCTTCGCCGGCCTTGAGGAAAGGCGCAAAGATGGCCTCGGGTTTCTTGTAGTCATTGTGCACGACGTTCATCAAGTAGTGCGTGTCCATGACTTCCGTGATCGTCTTGCGCGCCTCCGAGTCGGGCTCGTATAGCTTCGCCCACTGTCGGCCGAGTTCGTACGCTTCGTCCTGTACAACGGAAGCACGAGATTCACGAAGAGACCGAGTGATATGCACATGAATAAGGAGATGGAAATAGGTCAGTGGATTAGCTTTCAGCCGATATCGAGGAATCGATAGGAGGGAGGACGAATACGCACCTTCCAGGCCATGAAGCTGATAGCCTCGACAATGGTAGGCTGTACGATCTCTTTTCCGGGGAAGACACCCCAGGTCACGGCGTTGGGCCCGTCGGAGTGATTGTTTGTCCTGAGATCGCCACGCTTGTTGATTACGTAGTAGGTGATGTTGGGGTCTTGCTCAATCTGGGGTATCAAGGCGGCAAGGAGCTCGGGGGAGAGGAAGAACTCGAGATAGGCCTGACGATGCAGATTCGGATTGAATTTGCAGGTATGGCTCATGAACTGAGACGACACAAACCTTCTGGTAAACATAGCCGTTTGATGGACCCCATCCGTGCACCTTGTCGTCACTCCGTACACCATCAACTGCAGGTTGGGAGTTGATAGTCAAGAAACCAAGCTCGTTCAACTTGGCAAGGTTCGTAGCGATGACCGTTGTCTCTGACGAGGGCTTCGTGTCTGACCACGGCAACGCTGGCAGCTCTCCCACACAGAACCGTGAGAATAGAGATGATATCTCTGAGAACGACGCCGGCTGGCCCCAGATCTTGTGAGCTTCCTCTTTCTATATGAAGATATCAGCATACAGCATGACAGACGCCGTTCAGTAGACAATACGTACGGACTGCTTGAGCCAGATACCGTAGCCGTCCAGTTCACCATACGCTGGTGAGCGAGAGTCACCGAAACGGCCGTTGGGGTATTCATCCCAGTTCTCGGTACGCGACAAGTAGGATTTGGTTCGGTTTGCCCAGAAGATCGGGCGGATGGTCTCGGTGCGACGATTGGGCGTGAGAGACTGCATGAAGTGTGAGATAGACTCTATGATATCGAGATGAAAGGACTTACCTGTCTCCACGGTAGAGGCTTGACAATCTCGACGCGAGGCACGAGCTGCAGCTCCTCCAAAAGCATCCGTGTACCTTTCTCAAGGTTCATGGTGTAGAAATGCAGGCCACGTATACCAATGTCCTCTCGTAGGATACGACGGCACATCTCAGCTACGAGCTTGATACCAATCTCTCGCACCTTCTCATCGTTGTTCTTGTGAGGTTCCAACTGATCTAGCAGAGCCTGGGGAATGGAAGTCCGTGAAAGGCTCGTCGACTTGATGAAACCGTTCCACGTCTGGATGGGTGCGATACCGGGAACGATGGGGACAGTGATGCCAGCTGCGCGAACGCTTCTCACCCAAGCGATGAATATGTCCACGTCGTAGAACATCTGCGTGAAAATGAAGTTGGCACCAGCGTCGACCTTCTCTTTGAGCCATTCGAGTTCCTTGGCAAGCTCGTCTGGGGGAAGTTCTTGGTGCTGAGGGAAGCCAGCGATTGCAATGTCGAAGTAGTCTCCGAACTCCTTGCGTATGTGTCGAACAAGGTCCACGCCGTGTACGAAACCACCCTCTACTGCTTCCCACTCGTCTTTACCGATTGGAGGGTCGCCACGTAGCGCGAGAATGTTTCTGCATCCGTTGGCTTTCGCGTCCTGCAAACTGTGATATGCATGGAAACGAATTACACATCTGGACCATGCTTACCTTGAGAGCGATATCTACTTTCTCTGCCGGCATATTGGTACACGTCAAATGCATGCAGGTCTCAATGCCAATGAGGCCTTGACATGTCTTGACCAACTCCGAGGTAAGGTCAGAAGTCCGTCCACCTGCGTTCCTGTTAATTTGTGAATACGTCGGACAATGCAATATTATGTCGTAACTCGTACCACGTAATGTCGATGAATTCGGGGCCCAGCGCACGCATACGCTCTATACGATCCAAGAGATTTTGGAGACCCTGCACCAAGTAATGAGACAAAGTCTTCATTAAAAGCGAATGATACCCACCTGTGCCGTGCGAGGCGGAAAGTACTCAAATGACCACCATACTCTGTTTTCCTTCTCCGCCTGCTGAATCTTCTGGGT
>JAXQGX010000296.1:0-16432 GCA_037040455.1 Irpex sp. P115-07
GCCGCTGGATGCATTGTCATCGCTGTCTGCACTTCCCATACTCGCCAGCAACTGCTCGCTTCAGGATCGAATCCACATTACATCGTAAAAGACTTGACTCAGTGAGGCATTTTCCATCATCAGTCGCGATGAGCTCCTGCTGATTACGTTATCTTATCTTGTCTATTTGATTCGATCAGCCTGACTGCAAGATGGATTGGAGAAGCCTTGGAAGTTTTCATCGACGACTCTGCCGCATAAATTCCTCGCATCTTTCCCTGCTTTTTGGGTTTTGAATCTTTTGATACCTCGCATTCTGCTCGCACCTGACACATTCGCATCTGGATTCTACAATTGGGCACTCTGTCGTATCATCTATCTTGGTTTCTACGTCTTCTTCGATGACCTTGAGAGATTGATTCTCTCAGTCGACCACTTTTAGCTCCTTATCAGTGTGTTACTAACAGTGTACAACTAGACTCGCACGCATGCGCTTTTCTCTATCATGATCATCTTGCCGCCACCACGCCTTAGCTTTCCGAGAAAGCTGAACCTACGATCGCATTCAAAACGACGTGCCGAGGGGCCTATTCATAGATATATCTCACGAACAGTCTTTCGTGACCGCCACGGTCGCGAGCAGTTGCATTGATCACGATCACGCTCATGCCGAACGTTCAACCACTCGGCTCAGAAAGCGGCAGGGAATCTGGGATATAAGATGAGATAGAGAACTTGAGCGCCATATGCTGACTAGTGTATCCAAACCACAGGTACCTCGGTCCTACCTGCACAGCTTTGTGTTGCCTAGGTAAGCTATCGTATCGATGCATTTTACGATAGATATCTCCTCGGAGGGGTCACCTGTCTCTTGACGTCTTCCATGTCTCCGAACCCAAGGAACTGTGCTTGCGACTAACTCGGACCTAGACAGCAACCGTGACGGTACCAGGAAGCACTATAACATGTCCTCAGGGGTCGTGACCGACAGCGGCGTGCGTGCTGCACCAAGCACAGGAAGCCTCGAGTACGACAGTAACCAGGCTCCGTTGGATCCTGCTTTCTACGACGTCGATGTCGAGTTCTTCAGCACGTTGACGGGGATCAAAGACCATGAAGAACTGAAGAAGCACGTATTACAAGTCCAGGCTGATGCCTACGCTGTATGTTCCTCGTGGTCGTCGCAGTCCTACTCGCCATCGTATTGACGATGCATCACTAATCAGGTCTATCCATACCCATGTATTCGGAACTTCACGATCACAAAGTATGCGATGGGCCACAGAGCAGGAATCATATCGTTGTCTGTGGCTGATACTGCATCTCTCGGTCTTGTAGGACGAAAGTTGATCGCTACCCCGCATACCGAGACCTCCTGAAACTCGGAAAGGAACGTGAAGGTGCAATATCCCTTGACGTTGGATGTTGCGTCGGCAATGACCTGCGTAAAGCTGTCCTGGACGGCTTTCCAGCTAGTCAGGCTCTAGGAACTGACCTTAAACCTGGTGAGTTGTGGTACTTTCCAACGTTGTTCTTGGGTTTCAATTGTATTAACCTACACGTACTTCTTAAAGAGTTCTGGGGTGTTGGTCATAAGCTATTCAAGTCCACACCTGAGTCTTTCCCTGTCAAGTTCATACCTGGAGATATTTTTCAGGCCTCTTTCGTGGACACACAGGCAAAGCCCGAAGCTCCGCCTCCAGACCTCTCCGCCCTCACGAACCTCACACCCCTTGTAGGACATGTCTCCGCCATACATGCGTCCGCATTCTTCCATCTCTTCGACGAAGAACGTCAATTACAGCTCGTGAAGATCTTCTCTTCCCTACTTTCGCCTGAACCTGGTTCAATCGTCTTCGGCTCGCATGTCGGCCTTCCGGAGAAAGGATTGCGTATGTCAGCGATTCAGCCCGGGCAGATAGATCGTTCAATCAGGATGTTCTGCCATTCGCCAGAGAGCTGGACCGAGTTATGGGAGAGCGTCGCTGGGAAGGGTAAGGTGGAGGTTCGGGCGGAGTTGAAGGAGCAGGTGAGGAAGGATCGGATATTGTTAACGAACGATACGAGGGCATGGCAGCTGGTTTGGTCCGTGAAGAGGCTTTAGCCCGTCATACAATGGTATTTTGGTGAAGAACCTATGTCGACGGGTTTCGTGATTATTAGCTCAAGACTCTTTTACAGAACGCAATTGATACTTTGGTTTAGACAGTTGTAGATATTGATTGATACTCACACTTAGGAGACGTTTCCCACATCATGGCAGCAGACAAGCCGGCGCGATCTGACAGATATGATCTTTCGCGGGGACAATTCAAGTTGTCCTGAACCACTTGACCTGTCGATCTACATACGTCATGCTGAATTCGTCCGGTCTCGATGTCAGCTTCCTCGAGCAGGATTATCCTAGTCGCGCCGTGAGCGATACCGCTTATTGCGACACGGCGCGAAGCACAGAATATATATCCTCCATATAAGAGCGAAGGTACATCTAATTAACGTTCTGTAATTATACAGCGACATCATTCAAGTGAGTCTATCAAACTTTCACGAGGTGGTTAGTAATGACATTCATGTCACCAGGTTTTTGATATGTCGGACCCAGCCCAGAGTGGAGGTGTACGTTTACCAGTCCCCGCAGAGCTCGACCTGAAGAGTGCGACACCTCTTAATCCCACCCACTACGAGGCCGATGTCGAGTTCATGAGCGCAGTGACTGGCATAAAAGACCCAGAAGAATTGAAACAGCACATCCTCAAGGTGCAAGCCGATGCCTATAAAGTATGTTTTCTCACTTGCCCTGAGTAGATCCATCTGAATGAATTTATTGTGAAGGTGTTTCCGTACCCATGCATTCGTCATTTTGCCATTTCCAGGTACGTCACAACTTGAAGAATACCCACCCGGATGTGCTGCTTATATCTGACTTTGATCTAAGGACGAAGATCAATAAGCTCCCTGCTTATCCAGACCTCCTCAAGCTTGGCAAGGAACGCAAGGGTGCAATATTCTTAGAAGCAGCCTGTTGTGTCGGCAACGACCTGCGTAGGGCTGTTTTGGACGGATTTCCGGCCGATCAAATCATCGGGACTGACCTGTACGGAGGTAAGTGAGGCAATGAATACCAATCTTGCAGTAATTGACGCATCGTATACCCTCATTCACATTACCAGGCTACTGGGAGGTGGGCCATCAGCTTTTTAAATCCACTCCAGAGACTTTCCCCGTCAAGTTTCTCCCTGGTGATATCTTCGAACGCAACTTCCTTAACCCAGATGCGAAACCTAAGAGTTCGACGCCAAGTCTATCAAGCTTGACAAACCTTACGCCTCTTGTTGGCCAAGTGTCCGCCATCCACGCGTCTTCGTTCTTCCACCTATTTGACGAAGAGCGTCAACTACAACTCGCCCACCTCATAGCGTCGCTTCTTTCGCCTAAGCAAGGCTCAATTATCTTCGGCTCCCACCGTGGTTTACCTACGAAGGGACTACGTGTCGGGACGAGAAATACCTCACAGACGCCACAGGGTATAAGTATGTTCTGCCACTCCGCAGAAAGCTGGAAGGAGTTGTGGGAGGGCGTACTTGGAAAGGGGAAGGTGGAAGTGAATGCAACGGTAGAGGAGGCTGCGGAGAGCACGGACTCGGTTTGGACGGGCGAGAACAGAAAACGTTACTCGCTAGTCTGGTCAGTGAAGAGAGTGTAAATTTGATTGCTGACTGGAGGGTTCAACCCCGCTTTGAAAACCCATGGTCTATCGTCCGCAGTAGTTCCTGCAGTGCATTTCAACATCAACGCAATACCACTACGTACCTTTGCTAGAAGACAGAGAATAAGGTTCAGTGCACAGATGAGCGATAATAAGAGGATTCCCTCACGATCACATCTGACCGGCCGGCCACCCATGGGTTGATCCTGAACCTACTTCAGTGCTTCTGAATCCTGATAGGTCTATCTCACAGGCAACCTCCTGACCGGTACGCAAACACTTCTGGGAAACAGTGTCCCAGGGGTTCTATGTATAGACTTCAGTCACTTGTGATTGTGAGCCGGCACGAACTGCGGCGGGACGTTCGAAGATAAGAACGTGGAGAGAGGAGTGCCACCCGTTCCAGGACGATTAAGTATCACCATAGATGTAGGTTTTTTCACTTCAAAAGGGTACTTACATGCATGAGCACAACTAACGGGATGTGCCACTCGTAGTCTTGCTACCTACAATGTCGTGCGTGCATACAGAGGATGTGCATAGTGCATCGACTCCGGTAGAGATCGACGCAAATAAAGTCCCGCCACTGGATCCTACGAATTACGATGCCGACGAAGAGTTCCTGAGCGCTGTCACAGGGATCAAAGACGCGGAAGAATTAAAACAGCACGTACTCGATGTGCAAGCCGAGGCCTATGCAGTACGTGTTCTATGAGTCCCTATTACAAGTACCTATCATCTAGAAAATGGTTCAGCTAATCAATCCAATGCTAGGTGTATCCGTACCCCTGTATTCGCAACTTCGCGATTTCGAAGTATGTAAAATGCAACTTACATTCTTGAGATCGTTGCACTAACCGTGGCCGAACTCACGGAACAGGACAAAAATCAATCACTACCCTGCGTACCAAGACTTACTGAAGCTTGGTAGAGAGCGCAAAGGGGCGATATTCCTGGAGGCCGCATGTTGCGTGGGAAATGATATTCGTAGGGCTGTCCTAGATGGGTTCCCAGCCGAACAAATTATTGGGACTGATCTAAACCCCGGTAAGTGAGCCGCACTTGTGAGCTGAAAGTCGCGTAAAAGGTACCTTCCTTGTGTAGTCACTAACGCGCAATCTGAACTGGTAGGGTTTTGGGAAGTTGGACACAAGCTCTTCAAGTCAACGCCTGCTACGTTCCCTGTTAAGTTCCTCTCAGGGGATATTTTCGCAGCCGACTTTCTTGACACCAAAGCTGCGGATGAAGGGTCAATTCCCGAGCTCTCCACCTTGACCAACCTGATACCACTCGTTGGTCACGTCTCGGCTATTCACGCCTCGTCTTTCTTTCATCTCTTCGACGAAGAGCGTCAATTACAGCTTGCCCATATCTTCAATGCGCTATTATCGCCGGAGCCGGGTTCGATTGCCTTCGGTGCACACGGCGGTCTTACAGAGAAGGGACTGCGCGTCGGCACTCTGAGCTCCATTGGGGCATCACGGCAGATGAAGATGTTCTGTCACTCGCCGGAAAGTTGGAAAGCGATGTGGGAGGAGGTCGTAGGGCGAGGAAAGGCGGAAATAGATGCAAGATTGGAGCAGGCGCCAGACAGAAAGGACTGTATCTGGGAGGGGGAGAACAAGAAGCGTTACTGGTTGGTTTGGTCAGTGAAGAGGCTATGAGCCGCCGTACGGAGTGCTATGTATGTGTACTTACTTGTAAAGTTCGAGAGACCGTGGCGTCCAGTGGCAAACAGCTGCGCCTCTAAATTGTGACTCACGGTGGAGTGCGGCCTCCGTACCAGTACAGTCAGCAGCCTTGAGTCGCCGCGCATCGGGGGCCGTCGCGTAACGTTAACCATCTAATGGTATAAAAACCGTGTCGATCGATACTGGGGACGAGTAGACCTCACACCTCAACAACTACTGTCCAGCCTGAGCTTACCTGAAGGTAAAACCAGTTGATCGTCAACATATGCATTACTGACGTCTTGACAGCAATTAGCACATATGTCAGATACAACTCAAGCCAAGCTGCCGCCTCCGGCAACTGCGAACTATAGCAGTAAAAGCGCACCGTTGAACCCATCTCTGTACAACGTGGACGAGGAGTTCTTAAGTGCATTGACAGGAATCACAGACCGTGAAGAACTGAAAGAGCACATCCTAGAAGTGCAAGCTGATGCATACGAGGTAGGAGTATCAGATCTGAGAATTGGAGCCTGAGATCGCTCACCTGAAGTCGGGGGACCTGTCAGGTCTTTCCCTATCCCTGCATTAGGACCTTTGAAATTGCCAAGTGCGTCTGCACTGACACAAACCAGTCTTACGCACACACCTACTAACTGGGATCGTGATCCAGGTCAAAGATCAACAAATACTCTGCCTACAAGGATCTGTTGGCACTTGGAAAGGAACGTCCGGGGGCACTGTTTCTTGATATAGGATGCTGTGTGGGAAACGACATTCGCAGAGCCATCCAGGACGGCTTTCCTGCTGATCAGGTGTTGGGAACCGATCTTCATGCCGGTAAGCTACACCTCAACGTATTCCTCGAGTTACTGACGTTAAAATCATGCGTTATTGAAAGGCTTTTGGGATGTCGGACATCAGCTGTTCAAGTCTACACCGGAGAGCTTCCCTGTAAAATTTCTCCCAGGAAACATTTTCGATTCAGCGTTTCTTGATCAACAAGCTCAACCCACCGAAGGACCAGATCCAAAGCTTGATAGTCTGACTAACCTTACCCCCTTGGTCGGGCGGGTGTCTGCTATCCACGCGTCACTCTTCTTCCATCTTTTCGACGAAGAACATCAGCTCAAGCTGGCTAAGCTCTTCGCGTCCCTTCTCTCATCCGAACCAGGTTCATTGATCTTTGGGTCCCACAGTGCTTTGCCAGAGAAGGGTTTAGTCATGGAGAAACTGAAGCCGGGAGAGAATCACCAAACGACGAGGATGTTCTGTCATTCGCCGGAGAGTTGGAAGGAGCTGTGGGAGAGCGTCTTGGGTAAGGATAAAGTAGAGGTGAAATCGACGTTGGTCGAGATGCGGAGGAAGGATTGGGAGCTTCAAGGTGACGACACGAAGTTCTGGCTTTTAGTGTGGTCTGTAAAAAGGATCTAAGTGCTAGTAAACATTCGTCGAGGTAGAAAGCAGCGTACCCCTTATAACGTTGAGGCATCCTTTCCGTTGAAATAGATATATGGACAAAAGTCCCACACTACGCACCTCAGAGAACCCGCACGATCGCTGCACACCGTCACCTCCAACCCACATGGCTTCCCAGACTCGTTTTTACAATGTCAAACGGTGATGCGAAACAAAGTCTCCCACTTATCAAAGTCCGTAATACCGTCCACCTCCATCCTGTCCTTC
Source organism: Irpex sp. P115-07 (assembly GCA_037040455.1). Lineage (NCBI taxonomy): Eukaryota > Fungi > Basidiomycota > Agaricomycetes > Polyporales > Irpicaceae > Irpex > Irpex sp. P115-07. The sequence goes on from JAXQGX010000296.1 coordinate 7,042, forward strand.
CTAAACTTCTCCCATTCTCGTAGATTGATCCATATCCTGTTCGCAAGCACGTTTGGTACGGATGCGGTGAATCCGCATCCGACGGTGTACAGTGCGTAAGGGGCGGAAAGGATCAAGATAGCGTTGACGAAAGTCACTACGATGATTCTATAATGAATGTTTTGTGAGGATGCCTTATCTGAGGGAGGGATGATGGATAGCTCACGCAATGCTATATACTATAGAGTCTCTAACCAGGATGTAGGCGAGCCCGTCGTAGCGTTGGTGACGTTGAAGATACGTATATGCTACCTTGCCGGCTATAAGACAAAGAAATATCACTGTCATCATGTCCCAAGCTACTCTAGAAGGAGGGAAACATCATCAGCAATAAAACATCTGGCTGAGAACGAGACCACCAACGTGATACCGGTGATGAACATAGGGAACTTTGCATGTATTAGGACATCAAGATCGTCTGAAGTTGGGTGCCAGCCATGCGCCACATCACTCGAGGATACGTCGAGACATATTGGATCGTGTGCCATGACTGTGCGGAGGATTTGCATCAGATAGTTCATGCCTATGAGCCAACATGCTCGACTCACGTCTGACGGTGAATCCAAATCTCATGGAGAAGCCGAATACCAGAAATGCCAATGATATACAAATGATGGAAAGTGGAATTAGAAGCCTAAGGTCTGTCAAATTCTCAATATTCAAGACACTTGTGGTGAGTAGATGTGAAAGTACGTACAGCGGCGATTATATATAGCGTAGAGCCATATTTGTAGAATCACTATGGACGCATCAGCTATACATGCGGTGGTCGCACTGATACTCTGTTGAAATTGCGTACGTTGAACGAAAACGATTGCAATCCACGCTGTCCGCATACAATGAATAATGGCACTAGGATGAAAATAGAAAGAATGTAATATACCGTAGTTTCCAGTCAAAAAGCCCAGCAGAGTGCCTGTGTGTGAAATGTGGTCAAATCGTAATACCGGGGTTGCAAAATTCGAAGAGGCTTACACCTGACAGGAAGAATTTAGTACACTCAGTAGCTGACTCGTCTGACTCGTAGGATATTCAAGTTGATAACGCATACCTCATAGGAGTACGCGCTCCGAAGAAAGCAGCTAAATCACCGTCGGTGACATCGCCAAATCGTACATCAGTTTCAACACTACTATTGAGTTCTCCCCGACCGGCGAAAACTCACTAAGAAGGTATGATAGCGCCATTAAAAGAGTTATATAGCGGTTCTGCAAGGCCGACGGTGAGATGGTTTCTTCGGTTGTTGAATTCAACTAAATACTCACTAGTAGGTACACTACTTTCGGCAGCGACCATCGTGAAGGCTGCGGACAATGTATTCAGTAGATGTCAAAACATTGTTGTGAAGTTAAGGAGCTTTGGCCACTAACCCAAACTAGTTCCACCTAGAATAGAAGAATATAAAAAGCACGCCACGTCAGCTCGCCATACCAACTGAGCCAATGTTGACTGGTTCTGATGAGGGAGTCGCACCTCTTGACTGAATGTCACAACTAGCGGCATTGAAACAATTCAATGTCAGTATCGAAATGATTGCGGAAAACACGACGGTCAGACGCGCAAATCCATAGAACTCACGATATTCCCAGACAACGAGAGCCATAGATGCAGCAGTAGCATACGACGAAGCTCCCTTTAGATAAAGAAACGTCTCCCAAATCTCAGAAAAGCCGGCTCCTCCATCCATACGTACACGGACGGGCTCGCGCTTTGGGGCTCAACTTCTCTCGAGAGAAAGGTTAGTAGGGGGAGTCTAGCAAGTGAATGAAGACTCAGCAAAGGGGTTCATGGGTATGAGAGGAAAAGAGAGATGTGTAAAGCGAATCCTGCCGTCACGTCTGCCAGTTTTAATGTGGCAGACAGCGATCGGCGCTAAGTTGATAAATGAGCTCCTCCTGCGCGTACCTGGTAGCTACCATACAGACGGGTCCTCCGGCGGTAAAGTTGTATATCCAGATTGTCATCGGCAAGATATGGATCTTGTGTAGATCTCTAGAAAAGTAGAGAAACGATTGTGACAAAAGGCGTTCGGGGCAAGTACCGTACGCATATACGTAGCGAGACAATTAGACCATAAACTCGATAGCTCGGCACTGGCATGTCAATTTTAGTTGCGGCGTATAACTGTCAGAATACGATATCTGGCCGGTCCAGTCTTCTCTAGATTTAGAGCTGTCTAACCTTGGATTCATAACCTGACTGCCAGTGTACAAGTACGAAGCGACTCAGAAGACTGCGGCGTGTGAATTAATTTATCTGGCAAGCCATATATCCATCCTTCCATAACTCCTCGGGAAGGGGTATCTCTCTAGTATGACGTCCAGGTCGCGCACAGACAGCTGCGCACTCGTACGTAAGCAGTGGTGTAAGATACGGGATAAGTAGGGCTGGACAAGGTTACGGACAGTGTTCCAGTTGACCCAGTCATGACTCGAGGTCACACGGTCAGTGACTTCGTGACCACAGTCAAGACTCGCGTCACGACGTATGCTGACCTTGCCGAAGGAAGTCGGACGATCCGTGACCATTCGCGCCAGTACTCACAATCACACAAAGTGTGTAGATACTAAGTACACATACAACCCATTGCATCAACGCACGATAGATATATTCGATATGTACATGAATAACTCGAGATATACTGGCGGGTCATGTTTGTGACAGCCAAACAAAAGGCGCGTTGACCGTCTAGTAAATCAAAAAGAAATCCTCCAACTTGTTCTCGCTCAGCTCAGCCTCCGCATCGACCGTAATACAAGTCCATAAATCTGACTCAGCCCCAGTATATCGTGCTCACCGAAAGTCAACAGATGGCCAAGTACTTAACGGGCCAGTGTCGAAGATGTTCCATAGCTTGATTCGTTCCATCTCAGGGACGACCTCGATGTTGCAGGCCCATTAAATGTCGTCGTCGTCGCCATTGCCATCGACTCGACGGTTTATTCCTCGGTTAACCTTGCCTTCAACAGTGGTGTCACCGTCATGGCCATGGTCTCTTCGGGTCTGAATCATAGCCTGGCGCAGACTCAGGGCCCCGCATCCCTAGGGCGTGGACGTCAAGGGTACTGTGAGGCATAGATGTCGCAGCACCCGTGAAAGACTATTATGCACGAGGGGGCGGGGAGTCTAAAGGAGTCCGGATGTCTAGGAGAGCATGTTCGAACATGAGCCAATGGAATAACCCCGTCTTGGCGTAGACTTACTGGACAAACATCATGAATTGCCTATCTCCCTGATCTTCTTCAACACCCGTTTCGCTGAGTTCGTAGGTGTGGATAAGATCCGTCGTTTCACCTCGTCTGTAATGAGCGAGCAAAAATGGTCACTGGCCAATCAGTAATTTGACCTTACCACAGACCGGCTGTACTTCGTCAAAGAGTACATAGGAAAAAATTAGCTCGCATTCCAGGACCATATAGAGAGTACGCACCTACTGTTAGGAGAGTAGCCTCCGGTCAGAGAAGTACTGCTGCATCCGTGAGCTGTGATGCATGTGATGCTTCATCCGAGTCGGTGCTTGCATTCGGATATCTGAGTTGCAGCAGGCCACGCACCAGGACGCCTTGTCGCTTCAAAATCACAATTCCATCCTAGTAGAGGTATCGTCAGTGTATACAAGTCTTGCCAGCATGCCGAGGACGGATGGTCACTGCGAGTGAGTCTGTCGAAGGTTGCTGGGTTCACGCAGACACGATGGTGATACTAGCGCCGAGTCATGATCGAAGTACCGAATTAGGAAGGTCGCCGTCGTTGACCTGATCTTGACCCGTCAAATGACCGGTAAACATGGGGGTCAATTGACCCGGGTCATGACTACTTTGGTGACTTGACTTGACTCCCGGAACACTGGTTACGGAAAAGCCTGGTGGCCACACCGAGACCCCAGACCACTCCCGCGCGCTTGTCGCTTCAAATAGCGCCGGCAATAGATGTGCACCAATATTTCGCGAATTACCAATTTACTTCAGGCCGAAAACTGCATCCCACACAGACACAAGCGGCATGGTAGAGCTACAGTTCAAGTTGTATAGATTGATACAAGATATGTCGATCATGTACACTGAGAGCAAGCAAGGTTTTCACATCGAGGACACGCGTCCACATTAGGCATTAGTACAGTTTACAGCTTTTACGCCTCCTCAAGCGGGGGAGGACCGTCATCATCATCGTCGTCGGACTCGGGCTCGCCACCAGCAGATGGGCCACCTGCACCTCCGAGGTCGCCCAAGCCGGCGCCACCACCCATAGACTTCATCATCTGCAAAAGAACACAAAGTCAGCGATTAGAGTTCGTATACAATGAAGAGAGTGGTGTGCTCACTGCTTCGAAGTCCATGCCACCGGGGCCACCCATGCCGGGCATGCCACCCATTCCAGGCATGCCACCCATTCCGGGCATACCACCCATACCTGGCATACCGCCCATGCCACCCAAGTCAAGATCCTCATCGGCAACAGGCACACCGTCCTGCTCGTCCTCATCCACCCATTTGCTAAAGTCAGTCTTGATGAACGAGTTCTTGACCTTCTCCTTCGTCAGACGCGGCCAGTACTCTGCCTGCTTCTCCTTTTTGCGGATGACAAGCGCTAAGTGGCGACTTGTGAGAGTTTGCTTGGATTGCTGTGTGCGATGCGCATTGTGAGTCTACACGCGTCGTAAATATGAGAAAGACGCGTAGACGTACCTCTGGGACAACCTCGGCGAACAAGTCGAACTTGAACTCGTATTCTCGCTCTTCGAGGCCTTTGGCGGCACTACGAGTATTTGCAGAAGAATCGATCATCAGCTAGCCGCTCGACGCGTGTTTTGATAATTGGCGTACGTACTTGCCTGCCTTTGCAGCAAACGATATGCTTGTCGGTGTCAAGTCGTACTTGAGGCTGTCTGGGATGATGTCTGGGAGGTTAACGGTGACATAGAGGATGTTCTGACGACACGAAGAAAGAACGCGTTCGTCAATCTCGAGATAAATGGCGTAGATCTATGAACGCATACGTACCTTCTCCTCGGATGTTTCAGAGCTGCGTTGAGCCCACAGGACTTCAGGATGGAACGGCATCGTTCAGAGTGTTTTGTAGGATGGTTTTGAGGGTGTCTGGGACGAGGCGAACGACGTCGAGCGTGGTTAATAGCTGGGGTGGCGAGAGTAGGTCGAATGCTCCAGAATATCGGAGAACGCCTGGGGAGCGGGCGCTAGTAGAGACTCGTAAAGCGCGCATATCACGTGGGGGTTTAGGGTAGGCTGGGGAAGACATGGGCGTGTGGGGCAGAGTTTGCACTTGACAGCGGCTTGATCAGACTTGTCCTCGTCATCTCGGTGTTCCTGTGCTCAACGAGCTGCATCTAGGTTTCTTTCACAAAAGCATATGTGGTAAGTTTATAAGCTAGATAATAGTATATTGCTGCTATAACGACCTCTTGCTTTCCAGGTGTACGCGGTGGTATCTGCCACTTGTGCTATTGCCCTTGCCAATAGCGCCACCATACTTTCTTGCGCTCTTTCTATTCTCAACGACTCTTCACGCAAAGCCATGGTACGTTCTGCGCATCAATAGTGATTACGAGACTTAATATCCACGATTGAATCTCCCTTTCAGCTTCTATTGCATCATCCTGCTCACGGCCCTGTTCATGGCCTCATGTTATTGGCCCCCTGTACCCATCGACACGCCCCTCGACAGACCGTGGTCAGATAACGTCACCACGTTCGCAGAAGCACTTATCTCGCGCATGCCGAATCTTCCCTTGGAGATGATACCTTCCACAATACAAATTGCCGACCGCTGCTGGTGCGACTTTTCCGAAGGATTCTTCGAGCCGTTCAACACCACTCAGTGGGAGGTGAATAGTGTGGAGGGATTGAAGAGGCAGCTGGAGAGGCAGATTAGGGAAAAGTCAGGCGTTGGTTTGGTCGATGCCAGTTTGCAGAACAATACGCCGACGCTGCAGGCGGAGTTCGAGAACAGGTACAAGGCCTTTAGTTCGTCGTTCAAGACCATGTGGGATAAGATCAACCTCTCATCTTACTCCTCGCCGCACCTCCCAACGAACACAACGCTGTCATCGGAAGATGCTGAGGAGGCCATACACGCCGAACCTCCTTCCCTTCCACCCGCAACTCCCACTTCGTCTTTGTCGCCTTCAGCGCTTCCAGCATTACAAACTATATCATCGCTATGGAAGGAATACGACCTACGACCCTATGGGTTTGACATGGTTGTAGATTTACGATGGTCGTCGTAGCACGCTCCTCCACCGGGACATTGCATTGCTCCGCCATACCCTCATCATACAAAGTTAACTTATTGTAACGAAACATAATAACACAACCTGTAGACCTTTCTGTATTTTAATTTGCACTTTTTATCACTCTAAACCTGCACTTCCCTGTGAAATGTTCAAGTTTCCAGCGTGCCTAGCAGACGCCCATTACATAGTGCCCCGGTCAAAGCCGAGGCGTAAGCGCCTCCGCGTCGACGACGCGCTTCGGCCGTGGAGAAGACCGCACTCGGATACCCTTGCACCTCGACCGCCTTCATCCTCCTCAGTCTCTGCAGTCTTTGTTGGTGTCGTAACGTCGAAGGCAGTCATGCCAGCGAGCTCACGAAAACGAGAGCCAAGAGCGGCGGTGGAAGACCTCGCGGAAGGCACGTCGTCTAGGAGCAGACTGGACGCCGTCGGGCAGGTTATAATGTCACCGTTCTCGAGGGTTAAACACGACTCGAATAAGCTGTTTTCTGAGCGTGAGTGGGACTGGAATAGTTTAAACAAATATATGGTGGCTAATGCACTTGAGCAGTGGCTCCTGTTATTATGACACCGCGCATGGCGAGTGCGACAGCAAACGCGGCAAGCAGACGAGTGATCGGTGGTAGCGGTGTAGGCTCTTCGCGTATGGACTTCGCAACGCTCGGAAGGGCACCTCTACGGCTTGGCCTAGGTACTCGGAAGTTGACTTCGCGTGACTTGCAGATTGTAGAAGCCACGGCTGAGTTGCTGGAGGAGGAGATACCTGAGCCGGACGGGGTCGCGTCCAACGTCAGTTTGCTAAAGGGGTTCAATGCGACTATTCCTAGTTCGGAGAAGGCGAGGACGAGGAGACGGCAGACGAGAAACGTGGAGACACCAAGGCTGGGTTTGAAGAAGCTGGGTATGGGGTCGAGAGGGTTGTTGATGGATGAGGAAGAGCACGACCATGAGAGTGTGGCTAGCGAGGATGACGTGGTTCTTGTAGGGAGCTCTGCGGGGAAGGGGAAGAAGGGCAAGTCGAAACGACATGGGCGGACAAGCTTGAGTGCTGGTGTTCATCTTGGCAAGGACGAACTGGTCCGGCAGACACATGAGATCGAGCGGGATAAGGAGAATATACATGTTCGCAGAGTACGTGATATTTATTGTGTTGGGGTCCATCTTCTAAGTTTTGTGGATACTGTAGGCATTGGTTAACAATGAAATTGCGGAGATAACACATAAAATAGAAGCACTGGATGCGATACGATCGAAGCTGGAGCAGGACCTTCTGAAACTTCAAGAAGACGAGTTAGAGCTGGATGACGAACGTGAGTCTACAATTGACTTTTGAGTGAACTATATTTACATTCGTGCAGTGGAGGGTGTCAAAGCACGTTTGGAAGTCGAGCGGTCAACAACTAGCTCGTCACATACTCCTGCTCCCGCTCAAAGCTCAAGACGGCGGAAAGGTAGGTTTGCTATGTATAATCACTGCATCTCCGTTCATTTGATTCTACATAGGTCCTGCATTCCTGCCTTCTGAACACGATGAGCTGCCACATGGCATGGCATTCATGGTAATGACGCAATGTCTGTCACACGAACGCCCTATACTAACGAAAGACATCCTGCATAGACATTAGAAGGCCATACTACCCCAATCACGGCACTAGACTTCTCCGAGCCGTACGGGACACTCGTATCCGCATCACTAGACAACTCTCAACCCCGCGTATGGGATCTGCTCTCTGGCGACGAGATCGGTCGATTGCGAGGGCATCGCAGCACGGTCAAGTGTATACAGGTGGAAGACAACTTGTGCCTGACGGGTGGAGAGGACGGGAACGTTATACTATGGGACCTCAGGAAAGTGGATGAGGACGAGGAGTGGGAACGGGATGTCAGTTTGAGTGAAGTTGCGGAGGTGGACGAGGAGAGCGTGGACGAGTTCGGGAACGTGCATCATTCAGAGGCGAATGGTGCGGTTCGTCAAGGAGGCAGCTCGGCAGGGAGTGTCATAGACCAAAGTAGCGCATCCATTCGAGTGCTAGAGGGACACAGCAAAGCCGTCACATCCCTCTACTTCGAAGACGACTGCCTAGTACGTCCCTCAATTCCATCTCCACCACTCCATCACCTGACAAAGTATAATTTATAGGTCACTGGTGCTTCCGATAAGACGATGCGCCAATGGGACCTCGCAACAGGCCAATGTGTCATGACCATGGACATCCTCTGGGCGATCTCCCACCCTCCAGCAGCCGCCCCAGGCACAGGAATCCCTAACCACCTCTTCCCCGGTGCCGCAGCGGCCGCAGGCACCTTTGCCGTTCCCACTCCACCGTTCGCGGACGGCAGCTGGGACATGTATCAGGATTTTGTGGGCGCTGTGCAGTTTTGGGGGTATGCACTCGTGAGCGGGAGCGGGGACGGGGCGGTCCGGATGTGGGACAGTGAGTGCTTTATTGGGCTTGGATTGAGGTTTGTGTTGTGGGAACTTATGATCGTTGTACTTTGTGCGGTGGTGGTGTAGTGCGAACGGGTCAGCCGCATAGGACGTTGCTCGGGCATACAGGTCCGGTGACGTGTTTGCAGTTCGACGAGCTGCATGTTGTCAGCGGTAGTCTGGACAAGTCGATACGGGTGAGTTCTTGTGCTTTTCTCTTCCACCGCCGACCTGTGTCATCTTTCGGTATGTGCACTTAAAAACATGGTTACTAATGGAGACGTATTTCAGATATGGGACCTCCGTACCGGTGGCATATTCGAGACACTCAAGTATGACCATCCGGTCACAGCCCTCCAGTTCGACACGAGGAAGATCGTCGCCGCCACAGGCCAGAACGGAATTGACGTGCGTCCACCACAAACTGTATTATTCCTCTCGTTTACCGACTCTGACATTTTACGTTTTCCCTCCTCCTTGCTTACTATCTCTTGCAATGATTTGATCGCGATTTATTGCTGTGTGAACGTATACGCATATGGCGGCGGCCGTTGGTTATTTGCGGTGCAGATTTATAACCGGACGACGATGCAGCATTCTTCGTTGCTCACGAACGGGCACACGCGTCCCGCGGAGAAGCTGAGATACATGGACAAGTACCTCGTGTCTGGAGG
>JAXQGX010000297.1:0-17186 GCA_037040455.1 Irpex sp. P115-07
GTCGAGATCGAGATCCTGCCACCTGATGCCCCGGCACAGCGCAAGACCTTGAGGCGCAGCAAGTCATGGCAAACTCTCCAAGCCACAATCACTGTACGTTCATATATTCATGATATTGCATCTGTTTGCCGAGCGGTGTTTTCTGACGTTTGGCCTCTGCACTGTGTAGTGGATTGTGAAACGTTTGAAGACTCCACAGGAGAGCCCCCACTAAATCATCCAACTCCATTCAACTTAATCACCAAAAACTAGAATATTAGCACGTCAGGGCCTCTGGGTGAGACGATACAAACCTCGACAGATGATGTATTTGCAGGGAAGAAACGGAACCGTCGATGGCCTCTCGAAGAAACTGTAGCATTACCATTTTCACACCTCACTCTCGTCGCTCGCTCTCAAGATTTCTGCTACTTTACGTCAGGACACAGGCATGCTCCTGCGTCTTGTTCGCCGTCGATCCGCGTTCCATAATTTTCCACGTCCCTTGTAACATAGCAATCGCTCAGAACTCATACGCATACGTACAACATACCTATTATTAGCGTAGCACCATCCACTCTTTTCATAATATAATCCATCCATCCGCGCATACATACATAGTAAACGGCATTCATAACTTATTCTATTTAATCAAACCTTATAGCCATCAGAATTCATTCATTGGACTTCCATCATCAATATCCGAACTCACGTCGGCATGCCGGATTAATTAGGAAATAGGGGCGCGGGAAAATTGGCCGACGTCGTGCGCTCCGTCCATAACGCACGCCGTGTCACTCGCATGTCACGTCACACCATGTCTTTCCTCCGTGCACTACAGCGACCTAGGCTCCTCAACGCTTGCTGGCGGTCAACAAGCTTAAGGTCGTTTGCTAGTGCGAGCAGACCAGCATGGCAAGAGGCAGCTGCACCAGCTGCAAAGCCAAAATCTTCGGACTCTGACAGTACGTTCATTCATTGGCACGGCGTAATGTTATGAAACTCACCAATACGTTGTACACACAAATAGAGACACCAAAATCCTCATGTGTAGAGGGAACTGAGCTCGTCGGACTGAAGTGGCTGAAAGACCAGGGACCTGTGATCGCTAAGGCAGACGACGAGTATCCTGACTGGCTATGGACGCTGCTGCAGCCGAAGCAGCTACCCGATGACGGTCCTGGAGGGCTGGCGGAGAAGAAGAAACTGAGGAAGCTGAATAGGCAGAGAATACGAGAGAAGAACTTTATGTCTACTCAGTAAAGGTACGTGACGACTTACGAAGACTGCTGTATTGCCGTTTGCTCACAGGTGGTCATTTAGACTTGTGTTCTGTCGTGCTGCCCATTTGGTTCTCTTGCTTTCATACACCGGTTTACTACACGAATATAATCCTAATTCCACCACAAACTAGTGTGCAATGCTTCGTATGGTATCAGATTTGGAACGCACGACCGATTGAGAAGGTATGACAAGAACACAAGGTCTAACGTCTAATCTCTATCAAAATATCGTTCCAAGAAACCGTTGTCTACTAATATAACGCCACCCTTGGAGTACCTCTCAGGTCGGGAACGACCCAAGCGTAAACAAAGTCTGCTTGCCCTTCCCCTTCCCCTTCTTCTTCCCACCTCCACTCCCCTCAACCTCACCCGAACCCTCCCCAACAGGAGTAGACGTCCCACTAGCCCCCCGACTCCCACTCTCCCACACAGGCGTCGGCGGCGTCGCGTTCCCCAAGATCTTCCTCAACGACTGGTTACCACCAACAGCACCCTTGGGCACTCGAGACCCAGAAGACGATGGGAGCTCAGGGAAGGCTGACTTTGACAGGTTGACTGGTGCGCCTCCTTTGGATTTGGCACCTGGACCTGGGACGGATGTTGGTGCTCGGAAGACTTGGGCTGCTGGTGGAGGAGGCGCGGTCACCGAGGAGCCTGCCCAAGGTGTTGTGTGCTGAGTATGTCGAGATGCTGAAGGGCCCGAGGAGCTTTGCAGAGGAGGGAACGCGGGTGCAGCTCTGGAAGGTTGTGCAGTCGCTCCGGATGTTGAAGCTGCTGCACGAGCTACACGATCAAGTACTTGACGAGACGATTGGTTCGAAGAACGAGAAGATGCGGTTTGCTTTGCGTTGAGTAGTCGACCACCGGTGATACCTGCGTACTCAGACCCTTGGCCAGTAGGGGTGAGCTCTGGGAATTGGTTGCGTTGCTATAGGACGATGAGAACCACTGAGGAGTGATACTTAAATCTCATGCTACGAACCTCGATCTTGAACCCGTTCCAGGCCTGTAGCAGATCCCTCTTCTTCTCCTCATCATCCAAAATGTCGACCAGACCATTGATAACGCTCGCCGTGCCCTCAAGATTGCGGTCAGAGATGGTCCACACCGTGGAGATCAAATCTCTCGCGGCAGATTCGCTAGCACGGTATGACCGTACAGCTGCCTTCACCGCTGGAATTGCATGGTTCGGGTTCGCTGCAACAGTAGCAACGCGAGCCAAGAACGCGGTGTGTCGTCTGCGAGGAAAAATTGAGCTCAACAGGACTGTGACATCACTGATAAGCACACTCACTCAGCGACAGCAGGATCGACATCTCCAGACGGTGACGGACTCTGCCTCCGACTTTGCACTCTACTGACCCCGTTCGGCGTCGACGATGCCCCATTACTACCTTCAGCAGTCAAGTTCCCTCCGAACGCGGCTCTTCGCCTCGATCCCGCTGGAGTAGGACCGCTAGGTGCCGAAGAGGGGGCGGCAGCGGGAGGCGGCTCACGCTCCCGTTCCCTGTCCCCTCTGTCCCTTCGACCACCACGTCTGCCGCCGACTCCGACTTCTTCAAACTCAAAGTCCGCTTGTATCCGTCGCGCATCTTTCCTGTCTCGCGTGGACATGTCGGCGCCGTGCTCTTCGACCATGTGTGCTTTGAGATCGAGTGCGGATCCGAAGACGACGAATTTGCGGGCTTGGCAGACGGGTTGGTGGCAGGGATAGTGGGCTTGTGAGAAGTGTTGTTCCTAGAGTGGTATATCATATTAGAATGTGCCGTGAAAATAAAAAATCTGGAAGTCTGACCAAGGCATCGTAGTTCTTGAAACTATATCTATGGTCAGCCTCATGGCTACTGTGTATAAACGAACGCAGAGCATACTCACTACTGGTCCTTGACCTCGTTACGCTTGCAGACGAAGCATTCCTCATGCTTTTCACGCATGTGTTTGAACAACTCTTCATCGCCGAAGTAAGATTCGCGACAGAACTCGCAATGGGGATGGACGCCGCCCTCTATCTGCTCCTTCGGTGGATTGTGTCTATGCCCGCGCTGCAGTGAAGGTATGTGGAAAGGCAGTTGACTAGGGGTATACAGCGTATGCTCATGCGCGAAGATCTTCTTGAAGCGGATGCATATATCACTATTGAGCACAAAATTCAAAATTCAATACTCATGATTATAGAACATCTAAGACATGTACATACCACATCACTTTCCCGTGCGTTGCCCGCGTATGTAACTTGAGGTCGCTCCATCCGTTACCGATATAATCGCAGGTAGAGTCTGGGCAGTTGAAACGCAACAGCACAAGACTATCCTCCATCATCTCTTGTGTTTCGAAGAAGATCGCCAGCTTGGGATCCTTGTATGGGATGACGTCGGGCGTATAGGAGGACCATGGTGCATCCGGCGAAGACGTAAAGACAACCGACGGCTGCGGCTCCTGCATAGAACATGAAGTTCATCCTCACTTGGTCCAGTAGATTGACGTACTTTACAGAATGTGCAGTCTAGCTTCTTATACAACGCCCGCAAACGCAGCGAACAGACATGACACGTCCGGTGGTTGCACACAGACACAGAATAATACTTGACTGGTTCCGCACAGATAAAGCAAATATCTTCTCCGTCTGCGGTTGCAGCATCGTCTGTCTTCGCTACAGATTTCACAGCATCTTCAGCCACGGGCTCTTCTTCCTTATCGTGCACGATGACAGAAGCATCCTGCACAGCGACCGACGCTTTGCCTCCGCCGCCGCGCACGCCACGTCCTCCGCCTCGACCACGATTTCCTCTTCGTCCCCTCTGGCCAGAACCACGGCCTTGAGTCTGAGTCGGTGCTTGAGTAGTAGTTTGTGTAGACATCGCCTTAGTGGTTGTGGTTTGAATCTGAGCTGAACGAGTCGATGGTTGTCTCTTATAAATCTCAGATTTCTGCAGCAGTTCGGTGCCGGCAGATAGCGGCGGATCCCTCATCATCAGCGCCTATTACAGTATCCCCGTCGACTCGACCTCCTCGCGGTTCTGTCTGTACTACATTGGCTCAAGTTATGAGGAGACGATAATGGATTCACTACTGTAGCCCCTAACACTCTCGTCCTTGGAGGTTACGCGTACTTCGGTATTTTGATCAACCGTGCATTAGCTAGTAAGTAGTAAGCAACTGTAGCTCCAATCACTCATATGTACGAAGTATGAACCTCTTGACCTCCCACCCAGGTTTCTAACCACACAATAACCTGCCAACCACTGGGAAGAGCTGAATTTTGAGGAGGAAATTCGATGATGGTGGGTCTCGTCAGATTCTGTGCTCGTGGACGATGCCACAACTCGGACGTGCCGGAGAACACGAGATCCTGAGCCTGCGACTCGGAAGGCTGAACTTGTCTACTCTACCTCCGACTGGGAGACTAGACGCGCTCAGTCTTTACTGACAACTACCACTGTCTTTACTCACACCCTCAGACCTGCCCAGACTTGCAGATAACCCAATCAAAAGAGGACGTCTAACATGACTTCGTGAGTACTGCAGAAACGAGGCTGGAATTCACAGTTTTCACCTGATACTCCATGTAGAGCAAATCTCTACGACATCTCAAACACCAATGTCGAGTCTAATTGGGACCAGATCGTTGACAAGTGAGTGTCAGGGTGTTAATAGTCTAGGCGGGGGGGGGGGGGGGTTGATTTAGGCATTTTCAAAGCTTTGATGACATGGACTTGAAGCCCGAGTTACTTCGCGGTATCTACGCATACGGGTGAGCCCACCGGAAGTGTTTCAGAAACTTGAACCTAATGCAAAGCGTACAGTCTCGAACATCCTTCGGCCATCCAGCAGCGCGCCATCGTGCCTGTGATCAAGGGCCACGATTGCATTGTTCAAGCCCAGCCTAGTACTGGCAAGACTGTCGCGCTCTCCATTGCCGCCTTGCAAACAATCGATACAAGCACCAAGGATACTCAAGCTCTGATCCTTGCTCCAACTCGTGAGCTCGCTCAAAATATCCAGAAGATCATCGTTGCCCTTGGTCACCACATGGGTATCGAGTGCCACGCTTGCGTCGGTGGTACAAACGTTCGCGAGGAAAAGGCCCAGCTGCAGAAGGGTGTTCACATCGTCGTCGGCACATCCGGTCGTGTTCATGACATGATTAACCGTCATGCGCTTCGCGTGGATAACATCAAGCTCTTCTGTTTGGACGAAGCTGACGAGATGCTGTCTCGTGGATTCGTGGACCAGGTCCACGACGTCTTCAAACAGCTGCCTCAGGCTACGCAGGTTGTTCTCTTCTCAGATACCTTGCCCGAGGATGTGCTAGACGCTACCGAGAAGTCTGTACGGACTCTGAAGGATCCCGTCCAAATTCTCGTGAAGAAGAGCGCATTCACACTCGAAGGTATCAAGCAGTTCTACATCAATGTCAAGAAAAAGCAAAAATCCGATACACTTTGTGACATGTACGACATTTTCACGAAGAGACAAACTGTCATTTTGTGCAACTCACGTCGAACTGTTGAGTCGCTTGCCGAGAAGATGCGCTCCCGTAACTTAATGGTGTCGGCGATGGTAAGTGATGCATACAACTCTCGATGACGTGAGTAGCTGAGGCTCCAGAAATTATGCTCAGCACGGTCAAACAGAGCAGAAGCAGCGCGAGGGTCTCATACAGGATTTTCACTCGGGCTCTACTCGTCTTCTAATCTCTACCGATCTGCATATGCGGGGCTTCGACGTCCAGGAAGTGCCTCTCGTCGTCAATTATGATCTACCCACAAACTCCAAGGACTACATTTATCGTATCAGCCGCAAAAGCCAAGGTGTTGTCATCAACTTTGTCACCATCGAGGATGCTCCTATGCTTCGCGACATTGAAAGTACGTGGTCACTGCGTCGACTTGTCGTTGGTTGACTAACTAGTCGTTATAGAACTCTACAGTACTCAGATTGCCGAAGCACCGGCGGACATCGCGTAAGTTCTTTCTATATATAACGTGGATAGTAGCAACTTGAAGTTCTAATTATTTTATACACAGCGAAGTAATATAAAGAATACGAACTCTCTATACAAGCACCTTCGCCGTCTTGAAATACAACACAGTCGTTATCACTAGTCATGGATGCATTATAAACAAGCCCCGGCTGCCTATGGAGGCCCGCCTTCAGTGACCGTACGTTCTGGTAGGCTTCATCGAAGGCGTAGCGGATTGAGAGGGAACATGAGTCGCGTTGTCTGCACATCCGAAGAGATGTCGACGCCGGGGATATCGATAGTACGGCTCTCCGAGCAGACAGCTCGCAGGGAGTTCTCCTTGAGGACAGTACCGTCGGGAACACCTATCAGGCCAGGATTATCTACGTTCTAGACACGATGAATCCTTGCCAGATATGAAACTGGGCTCGTTTCAGTACGAAGGATATGCGGGATCTCAAGCCGTACTAAGCACACTCCCGCATACCGAGATATGACGCATACGCATTCATACAGCATAATAACGCTTTGCTTCAACGTTTGCTGAACATCTTTCCAGCGAAGATCTCAACGGAGTATATCTACATGGATTTAGACACTACATGAGGCGTACAGACAATAGTCACGCTTCCGGCAAACTCATATGAGAAGGTCAGCGTAAACGCTGCTACGCCGAATAACGATTGTACATTGTAGATTTACTAAACTAATCATTTACCATCGAACGAGGAGAAGATGTACAGCCCGAGATGCTACATCAGGTACGTACGTGAATAATAAGTATCGCGCCGGACAATGCATTGCCTCGTAAATCAGTCAGCGGAGATACTATTGACGAAAGAGTCGCGGTCAGCACCAGGCATCTCTGCGTCATCAGCAATATCATGACCGTGACCAGTCTCGCCATGAGTAGGCTCCAGCGCACTGTACATGTGCACTGAGTCAACCTTGGTTGAGCGAGAGTTACCCAGGTCAACGTGAACTCGACTGTTGATCCTAGAGTCTTTGTCGAATCGGAGTTCTCCAGCGTCGACAACGTTGGTACAGCCAATGGTGTCAGCCTCCGCCTCCGGGGTGTCTGGCCATAGTTCTCGAATATGCTCGAGAGCGAGTGTGGTCCACTTGTCTTTAATCCTACGTCGCCGGAGAGATGAAGTAGGAAGCCCACGGGACTGACTTGTGTTCAGTTCCATGAGTATCTCCACCAAGTCGTCAGGGAAGATACTGTTTGACTCCGGTATTTTATTCCGATTTTCGTAGTAATCGTGTGCAGACAATGCAGAGAGGCACGCATGAGCAATTTCAGCTTCCCTTATTGTATGGTCCTCATGTAGTTGATGCCCATGCGATACCCCGCTGGCTGCAGCAGTGAGACGAGTGCTGATTCTCTCAGTCATCATGGAGCGCAGGGTTATGCCAAATTGGGCGAATATTGTACGGGCTTCTAGATGTATGTCTCCCTTATATGGAGGGACGCAGAGAAGGATGACCATCGCCGCTTGGCATAGTTGAAGGGCCGAGGAAAGCGTGCTATCGCAGTGTGTTACTTTCTCTGAGAGAGCAGTTTTGAGATTTGCTAGTACGCCTGTCAAGTCTAAGTGGTAAAGGGGAAAGGGGAAAGGGGAAAGGACGTAAATGCGTGAAATGAGGTACACTCGATATTATGGACAAACCTAATAGCTGAAGGGGCCTGTTAGCAAGTGCGTGTAGAGGGGTCCGAGTTTCCCAACGATAGGGTGGATTGTAGTCTTTCGGAATACACGGTTTAACGAATAGGATCGACGTAGGCTGTAGAGCCCCATCCTCAACATCCAATAAGGCATCGATGAGAAGTTGTGTGCCAGCTTCGCTTCGCATCGCGTGAACGACAGTTTTAGTAAGGTACTGCAATACGATGACTTGACCCATTAATACTTTCGAGTAATGCAGTGCAAGATCATTACCCATGACCACCCGCCGTGTTCGCCAGAAAGCCCGACCCCTAGAGCAGATTCGCGCCTCGCAGCCGAGGACGGCTACGTAAAGACGCAGGGTTGAGTTGAGCACCCGGCGTACGATAGCCTCACGCTCTCGGGTCTGCCAAGAGATTGAGCGTTGGAATTCCGTGCATAGAAGAATAGATAAATATTCTGCAGGGGTCTGAATGAAAGCATACAAGCCGGACGATAGAATAGCCCAATCGATGTACTCATGGGTCTTCCATAAGGTGTCCAGCTTCGTCTCTGTAAGAATTTCGAAGAGCGCGACTCCATTGGGGACTGAAAGGTTTAATGGCTCAACAAGCCATGTGAGCACATGCAGCAACCTATAAGTGACTTCCCGTCGTTCCTCGGACTCCGCTACTTGACGCGATGCTAATTGGATCCAATCCTTCCATAAATCAGAATAGCTTTCCGAGTCGCACAGGAGCGGCCGTAAGATGTCGCATATTCCTGTGTGGGAGGTTATGAACTTGGTGGAGACGTCTGCTGCCGCGATGAGAACACTGAACATACACAAAAGGCGAGTGTGTTCCGCCTCTCTAGAGTGAATTTCGTTAGGCACTAGCACAGAAGTATAGCTCTGTGGCATATTCTTCTTGATATTGTTGGAGAGGATGCCGATAATAGCTTCAATAACCTGAGGGCGTACACTGGAGAAAGGAAAGCAGTCCAAGAATGGCCATTCCAATAACATCCGGTCCGAAGGTGCGACAGTCGGTAGACGATGTGCCAAGGTTTCTATAGCGAAGTCCACAACACTTGTCCAGTCAGGGCGTCCATAAGAAAGGGCTTCCGATATCGCTGTACACAGCAGTTCGTCATTAGCCTGTATAGCATCGACTGAAAGTAATATGTCGACATCTTGATCCTGATCTTTAACAAGATTCCGTTCATCGGGCAGAGACTGTCGGTCAGGAAGTACGCGCCGTAGTATGCCTTTGGAAAGTGTACGACAGAAAGTTAAGACATCGCTTGAGTGTGGTCTGCTAGATAGAGAGGTATGGTTTCGGGGCCCAAAGGGGGGATTCGAATTCGGGCGTAGCATATCTCGTGACCAGTCTGCTAGGTGTCCGATGCCGCGATGTAGCTGTGACACAGCTGTCTNGAACAATGCCCAGCCAACCACGAGCGGTAGTGTAGTGTAACCGATACCGGAGTGTATCGCGGCGGTGAAGTAGCAGAGACCGATGAAGAAGAGCCCGAGCGAGAGTTGGAGGAGAAGGGGTAGCAGCGCCGAGATCTCGTACACCTTCCACTTCAGGAGCTGTGGTTCGCGGAAGTGGCGAACACGCAGACGAGCCTGCGGAGAAGGGACTTCAACAGCGAGAAATTCGCGGAGCCATTGCTTGACGAGCATTGCGAAAGATGCTGTAACGAGGCTGATAACAAGGCTGGCGAACCACAGAACATTGATGCGAATGTCATTAGCGGCGGGCGTGAAGGAATGAAGAAGAGGCGGCGGGGCACCGGACGTTATGATAACGTCTCCTATCTGTTTATAGCCTGCAGTCTGAGTAGCGATCAGCTGAAGGGTATAGACCACCATATCCATGCGATCAGGTTGTAGTGCAGGGTACGCAGCAATGAGGAACGCGGATAAGACCGCAGAAAATAAACCAGCCTTTATACGTATAGATCAGTCACGGATCGCGCGATAGACGAGCTATAACTCACGAAGACCAATAGAGTATCGATATCCTCCTTGCAACTTTTCACTTTTTCTTCATCGAACTCGCGTACCTCCTTGGCCATGGCTGCCCATCCCGTAGGCTGTCCAGAGAGCACATATTTGACCTTTGATGTTTCATCAGGACTCGGATCGGTAGAGTTTGCGGCCTTGAAGGATTCAGGCATTCGATCGGTGATCTTAAAGTACTTATACACCTAAATCAGCACTACATTGCATTATGCAGAGTATCGGTCACTCACAGCAGGTATGGTGGACGTTGAACGTTGATCCAAAGAAGCAAAAACACGAGGTCACGGCAACAGTTCTATCGTTGATTCGTCCTGTATGTCAAATCAACAAGCGCTGAGAGGAGGGCCACGCTGATATGGGTCGCACGCCAGTTGACTCAGTTGAGTACTGCAGTATCGCGCCATTGGGTAGTCTACCCTTCTAGCATCTTGGAAACCGCTGAGCAAAACGGCTCTTCCGTGACCGTTGTAGAAACGACCATTCGTTGGCCAGCGAAATCATAAGCAACCTCGGACTCGGACTTTTGACGTCGACACCTCATTGAGACATATAAATTCGGAGGGCATCCGGTCTGCGACATGACTGAAATCTCAAGAGTCCTATGTTTCATCATAGTTAGCAATGTGCTATACGATGAACTGAATGGGACTTACAGGTGATGTTTAAAATGCAAAATGGGAAGTAGTCGGCGATAAGGGCACATATACTTACGTAGTCCGGCGGAGATGGCAACACTATAGCTGACGCGGAAACACCCACTTAACGCAACCGAAGACAATACCTCCCCAAGATGACACAATTGCAGTAGTAGTGTCACGCAAAGACCTAACCTATAGCGTTACAGTAAGTGGGATACAGAATTTGAGCCAAGTCTGGCAACTTACACGTACTATTCTCAGCATAATGGACAATGATTAGCGTTGATGTTTATTGTAGGCCTCGCCGTTCGTTAGGCGTGAACAACAGCGCTGAAGATGTGGGAACCTGCCAAGCTCCAAGATGAGCTCGAGTGATGCTGTGGTTCGACGTTGTCGACATCCTTCAAGTTTGCTGTTCAGCTTCGTATCATTCACCAATTATCCACGGCTGTTTATAACGGGATGAGCACAATCGTCTGCGGAGGTTTGGGTTCTTCGATAATCAATACACATTCCATTGGCTAAATCAAACTACCTTTTATACAACGACCGCAGAACTACCGCTCAGCAGCACGGCATCTTTTATATCATACACCTAATGTCCATTGACAATAGTTTTGGGAACGAGCTGCAAGGAGCTCGCAGCGCGTAAGACAGCCTTCAGACCGGAAGCAGTGATATCAGTGTCACTGGACACACCCCAAGCCGTCGCCTTCTTCGGCTGTCCTGGAGCGTCGTAAGCTAACTCGACGAACGAAGCCGCCTCGACGTTGGACCCCTCGCCGATAGAGTGTTCGGAGTAGTCCTTGATAGAGAGGGACCCCTCTATCTGGGAGTTGAGGGAGGTTAAGATGGAGGATAAGGCGCCAGTTCCGTCAGCGACGAGTTGTCGGTCCTTGCCGTCCCAGATGAGGTCCACCTTTAACTCCTTACGGCCGCTTCCGTCGACGCCCACATTATCGAGCGTAAAGTTCTTCAGAGAGATGCGCGAAGGAACCTTCGTGCCGTAGTGGTACGTCTCTCGGAAGAGTTCGACTAACGCAGTGTAAGAGATGTTGTCGTCCTGATCCCGGGCAACACGCTGCACGACCTCGAAGAATGACGCTTGGAATCTGCGAGGTAATTCAAGCTGCAAGGAGTGCAGGACAGCAGAGGCAACGTCGGCTTGTCCAGATCTTGAGTTGAAACCAACGCTGAGTTTGAGCTCGGGAAGGACACGATCGCCAATAGCAGTGTTGACTGCACTGAGAACCGCGCGTAAACCAGATCCAGCGATGTCTGAGTCGACACCAACGCCCCACCAGGACTCGTTCGACTTACGTGCCTCCTTAACTTCCTGTCCGCCACGCACGATCTCGACATAGGAAGCGGCCTTGGAACTGGAGCCTTCACCGACGGCATGCTCTGAGTATTCACGGATGGAGAAGTCGAGGTCAAGATGCGTACGGAGGGCGTCTAGCAAGGCGGATAAGGGGCCGTTGCCATCGCCGCGAATGACACGCACGACCCCGTCGACCGAGACTGTACCGTCGAACAGTCTGCGCTCGTCCGCGGGTACGTCGCTATCACCGTCGTCAGCAGTCGAGTCTGGGAGAGGCTCTGCTGAGATCTTGAACGACTTGAGGGAGAGACGGCCTTCGTATTTCGAACCACCGAAGCGGTAATTCGAGCGGAAGGCAGTGGTAATATCCTCGACAGACATCTCGCGAGCCTCGCGATCGGCGATCTCTTGCACAACCTGGTAGAAGGCAACCTGCATCTTGCGAGGAAGGTCGAGACCGAGATGTTGCTGGATGAGGTAAGCGATACCACCCTTGCCAGACTGGGCATTGACACGGATGACAGCCTCGTAGTTACATCCCAGGTCGGCAGGGTCAATAGGCAAGTACGGCATATCCCAGTACTTGGGCTCGCCCTTGGCCTCAGCCTCAGCATGTCGGATACGCTGAGCTTCGAAGCCCTTCTTGATGGCATCCTGATGTGAACCAGAGAACGCAGTAAATACGAGCTCTCCAGCATAAGGGTGGCGAGGGTGGACGGGGAGGTCGTTGCAGGCTGTTACAACGTCAATGACGGATTGGATGTCGCTGAAGTCGAGGTTTGGTGATACGCCTTGTGTGTACAGGTTCAGGGCGAGAGTGACGAGGTCGACGTTTCCTGTTCGCTCTCCGTTGCCGAAGAAGCAACCTTCGACACGGTCTCCTCCAGCGAGCAAGCCAAGCTCGGCGGCCGCAATGCCTTGTCCTGAGATGATTATGAGTTACGTAGATTATTCTAGTATCTGAGCCTACGTACCTCTGTCATTATGCGGATGTAGACTGACGATGACCTTTTCTCGCTCTGAGATTTTACGACAGAAGTTCTCAATCTAATCAGGACAGTCAATGCTCTGTACGAGATAAGACGTAGTCTAAATAGCCGTACCTGGTCAGCGTAGTGATTTGGTGGAGCAATCTCAACAGTTGCAGGCAAGTTGAAGGTAATTCGCTCGTCGCCTAGACCAGCCTTGCCCCACGCAGCCTTGACCGCCTCGCACACCTCGATCGCAAAGTCCGGCTCAGTCTGAGTGAACGTCTCCGGGCTGTACTCGTACTTGAACTGGGTGCCGTACTTCTCGGTTGCCTCGTCAATTAGCTGCCTGACAACTTTGGTATGCTTCACTGCCAAGTCGAGAGTCTGCTCTTTACTGTTGCGGAAGACAATGTTTCGGAATGATGGTGAGGTAGCGTTGTACATATGGATGATCGCCTTCTTCGCACCAGCCACTGAGTCGACTGTCCGCTTGATTAGATCTTCACGAGCGGGTGTCAAGACCTAGGACCGATGTATAACAGTCAGTACATCAACCCCTGCAATGTAACAAATGCCGAGGTTCTCATAGGGTATACGACCTCGGGGTACATCCACGACTCACCTGCAACCAAACATCATCTGGAACCTGCCCTCCTTCAATCAACCCTCTCACAAAGTTAAAGTCGGTATCGCTCGCAGCAGGGTAAGCAACCTCGATCTCCTTCACGCCCGCCTTGACCAGCGCATGGAAGAACCTCGTCTTCTGCTCAATCGTCATCGGGTTCGCCAGAGCCTGATTCCCATCTCTTAAATCCGTAGACAGCCATATCGGCGCCGTTCGTTGGACTTTCGAGGGCCACTGTCGGTCGGGGATGTTCAAGGGGGTGTATGGCTTGTACTTTTGTGATGGATCGGCGCTGTAAAGTGTGTAACGTACGTCAAGGGTTGCACTTCATCGTAAGAGGCAGCTTGGAGAGCTCACAGCATAGGCATGATGGGGGTCGTGACGAAAGGTCGTGAAATGAGTGGCTGCACGAGTCGTGAGTCGAGCAGATTCGTGGAGGAGTCATTTTCGAAATTTTGAGACTGAATTCAGGCGAGGGCGGCAAATCATCCGCCTGATCGTGAATTCGTCATTCATAAACGGCTCGTGTCAGGACGCGAGTGCGGGTGCTTTAGAAGGTCGTAACGGAGTAGTACAAGTTATGTCACCATGAGTGAGAATGGATGAATGAATTCACTGTGGTTGCAAGCTAAGATACATTGGGTTGATTGAGTAAACAGTGACACATTGTAGAATGCTAGTAGTAAGCCGGTACAAAGCCAGAGGATGTAAGTAATGCAGCCCTCGCCCTGAGGATATAGATGTAAGTGTAAAAGAGAATATTGATAGGATATGTGTGAAGGTCCCGGAATGATGCGAACGAAACACAGATAATTCAAGATATGTAGAGGTACTGGGAGACGGAGTGTGGTCATGACGGAGAGATTAGCGGTACTTGCGAACAAGCACTTCGACCTCTTGGACAACTTCCGTCATCGTGGGACGATCTTGGTGATCTTGAGCCCACATGCGTTCGATGAGGTCGACAATCTCTGGACACCAGCGATTTCGCAGTCCACTGAGAGATGGTCTGAGAGTGCGCGCGTGAGTTTAAGCGGTACCCAAACAAAGCGGTTGACATACCTCTGATGCTTAGCACCCACAAGGTCGTAGATGGCGTGCTCGTTCATACCCTACGGAAACGTTAGCTATACGCACAAAACCAAGCAAGAACCACCACTAACCTCCCACGGGAACTTCTTATTAGGCAAATGCCACTGCAATATCTCCCAATAAACCATCGCACAAGAAAACACATCCACCTTATGATTATACTTCGGATGGGCATGCCACAGCTCCGGAGCCTGCCAATTCACAGTGCCCACCAAGCTCCTAACCATCGACCTCGTGGACTGCTTGACCTTCGCGAGCCCGAAGTCTGTAATCTTCGCTTGCCCCTTCGACGTGATGAGTATGTTAGAGGACTTGCAGTCCCGGTGGATGACGGATGGCTTGCGCATGTGCAGGTACTCGAGGCCGCGGGCGATGTCGAGCATTATACAGAGCTGAAGGGGGTGAGATAGGGAAAGGAAAGGACGGGGGATTGCACGACGTACCACGCGATACATTGTGGGAGAGTCGACGTTTCGGATGTAATCGAAAAGATCACCGTTTGAGCAGAGTTCACTGACGATCATGACAGGAGTGTCTCGGGTATTGACAGGGATGCTAACACCAAGCTATGCAGAAAAACATAAACGTGGTGTTCACGATGGAACCAAGAACACTTACGAAGCGAACAATATTCGGATGATCGAAATCGCCCAACAGCTTCAGCTCCTTGATATCCACTACCGTCTTATCAGACACCTCACCCACTACAATAAAATCCACAACACTTACTTGCGTTCAACTGCCCACGGAACTCCGCAATAGCGACCTTCCTCCCCTTAAACTTCCCAATAAACACATCCTTAAACCCTCCGCTCCCAATCTTCTCAAGCTTCGTGATCTTCTCCGGCGGGATCTCACGATCGTCCAACCCCAGACTCTCGAGATCGAGCTCGAGCTCAGGCTCCGTCTCCTTGTTCCTCTCGGACAGCGGCGGGGTACGAGGCTCGTCCTGGTGAACACGTTCGGAGCGAAGCAAAACCGGCGGCTCGTGGTCATCGTTACTGCGAGTTTTTCGACGGCGGGGACGAGCGGTTGAAGGAGGTCTGGCGGTGCCGACGGATGAGGGAGACGAGGGGAAGTCGACGAGGTGTTGGTCTCTCCATTGGAGGAGGGCCTCTGCGAGTTGGGGCTTCGTGCCCGAAACCTCCAGATCACGGGATTCACAGAGACGTACAAGGTCGTCTCTGCGCAGGCGAACCAGAGTCTTGGCAGTTGCCACAGTGAGATCGACTATATGAGGCCAGTATGAGCGTCAACATGCAAAGACGACAAGCAAAATACGCACCATCGTCTTCCATCGACTCATCAGCGTCCGCATCTTCATCTGAAGCAGCCTCCAGATCGATGCTCGCGTCATCTTGCATAGGCGACCCCTCCTCATCGACCTCATCAACCTCATCAACCTCCTCGTCATCCTCCCCTTCAGCATCTTCCTCTCCCACCACCTTCCCATTGCGAAGTGTTATCGGCACAATAGTAAAATCATCGTCCTCCTCAATCGCCTCCTCCGTATCACTCTCCTCACGGACCGTCTCCTCTCCATCATCCTCCTCATCTTCATCCTCTTCCTCTTCTTCCACCTCCTCACCCTCAGCATCTTCATCGCCCAAGCTCTCCAACTCAGACAACTCCCCTTCGCTGCCTTCATCGTCCCCATCACTAGGCGGCTCCTCCAAGCGTGGGCGCCGAGAGCGCAATCGACGACGCAAAGGTGTTCTCCGCACACGGTTCGCTTTCGGCGTTGGTGAGTGAGACTCCTGAATTTCGTCCGCATGGTCGTCCGCATCGCTCTCAATCAACTCGTCCTCCTCCTTGTCATCGTCGCTCTCCTTCAGAGACCCAATATTCCGCTTCGCCTTTCTCATGGGCGTCACCCTCCTCGACGCATCTACCTCGCTCTCTACACTGCTCTGACTGGAGACCTTGGGCCTCTCGCCCTTGCTGCGTAGGCGTCGTGGACTGGGGACCCCAAGTGCAATTGACTCTTCAAGCTCGGCAAGGTCAGTCAGGTCACTATCCGGATCTGGCTCAGGCAGCGCCTTGATCTCAACCTGGTCACTGAACTCCACCTGCTTTGCCTTCCCCTTGCTTCGAGTCGATGATGGACCTGCTGAGCTGGGGCCAGGAGCATTGTCATACGACTGCTTGCGGGATCGGGTTCGAGTGACAGGTGGCGCAGGTAGAGCGACCGCAGAAGTTGATGTTGTTGGCGAAGACCGAGCAGAGCTAGAGCGAGTTGCACTTCGTCTGCTGTAAAATTAGTATAGGGGCTAAGCACCCATAGGCATGTGGACTTACTTTCGAGGCGGTGGTACATGCTGTAGAGACCCGGTCCGCATCATGCGGCTGGCAGAGATACGACTTGCCTGCTGCTGTACTTGAGGCGATGAGTAACATCTGTCCCTCGGCAATGGTCGAGAGGTGGGTCGGTTGAGTGAGTGATATGTGTTCCTACGACCGAGACCGTTCCTGTACCGCGCCGCAAAGTCTGTTTCCTCCCCTCCCGCCACATTCCCACCATCAGACGAATAATCACTCGAGCCACTATCAGCAGCCCCAGGTGGTGAAGAAGGGGGAAGTGAGGCGAGGTCATCTCGAGCCGCGACAATACAGTCGACAATCTCATGCTTTGT
>JAXQGX010000298.1:0-16403 GCA_037040455.1 Irpex sp. P115-07
AAAGACACCGACCAGTGATCGGTAATTTACTGGTGATCCGGAGTGCAGCAAGCTAAACCACTGCAGAAGCTTGATGAGAATATCATGGTAGATGAGGTATGGTAGCGGAACGAGGGCATAGACGACTGTGGGAACGACAATGCTGTCGTGGCCCGCTTCGATAAAGATGAGGGAGTCTCCATTTGACGACCAAAGCGGGGGCAACCAGTTCCAAGGAAACACTGGAATACCTGGCGGCTGAGCTCGGGTATAACATGACGAGCTTTGAAGCGAGTTCAATACGCAGATGTAGTACTCTGCAGTGAATAGTACACGTAGTCACAGCCTTCCGTAGCTGATTGTAGGACGGCGGGGTTAAGTCATACGCAAAGTTCCTGGGACGATCAATATGATGCATCAGTAATCGGAATACATGGGATTGCTGTGCTCTTACCACGAACGAGGCTTTGAGGGGTAAGTAAACAGAGAGACACTAGACCCGTTCGTCTCTGCCTTCACCTCTACATATCATTTTGTGCACGAACCAGCTATTCGCCTAGCTATAGGACCGCTCAGTCCCGAAGAGCACGTCATAAGCAGACGTAGATTATCAGCTATCAGCGAGGCTTTTTCCTACTGGGAACAGGACAAGTTCGTCGCGGTCAAGCGGTGCTACCACGATGTACCCTCAGGCTCTGCTAACGCAAAGTGCTAACACCTATGTCTGTGGGAAATGTTGCCTCATACTTGCGGAAACATAGTGTTTCCGAGGGAGCTGTTTCCCGCTCAAGGAATAACATGACCTGGATGGCAACTCCGTAAGCGTGAGTATGGGTATGTCAGATGGCTATGTCACCGACCTCACTCCTCACCAGACGGGATTTCAGTAGTGACAATAAACCAGCGAATATCTTACGATTTCCCCAGACAACCTTGTCATCTCGAGCAGTCCAGGAGGGGCTCACGAAGGCCGCGGTCGTGGTCGTCGAGCGTCGGGACACATCCCTGCCACTTGCGCATCAAAACTGTCCGACGGGCGCCCATCAACGCCAGCGCCTATTAATGATCGTACCACCCTGAAATCCCTCGGAAAACGTTTATATAATTCTTTGGGTGTGACAACGCAGCGGCTTCACACCTCTTTTCCTCCTCCTCCACGACCAGCGAAGATGGTGAACTCGACGGTCTCCGAAGCAAGTTTGCTGTACGCAAACACCGACTTTACGAAGCTCAATTGGCTGGAGACGCAGTGGGCGGCATGGTATCTCTGGATCGGTAACCCCATCCTGGCGACAGGTCTTGCCAGCTTTTTGCTTCATGAGGTGTGTACGCTATTGCTGTCAATTTTGTATGGTCGCTTATAAGTAACATGAAGGTCGTATACTTTGGCCGTGCTATTCCTTGGATCATTATCGACGCGACGCCGTACTTCAGGAAGTGGAAGCTGCAGCCCACCAAGATCCCCACCGCAGGAGAGCAGTGGGCATGCACCAAGCAAGTGCTGTTCAGTCACTTTACCGTCGAGCTCCCTGTCGTACGTTCGCTTTTCTTCATCCCAACAACCGGAAAATCTCACATGCTTTTACGTGATCCAGATTTGGCTTTTCCATCCCATGGCTGAATTCTTCGGCATGGCTACCTGGCAGGTGCCGTTCCCGAGCTGGTCCTCTATAGTCCCCCAAATTATGTTCTTCTTTGTGTTCGAGGACGCTTTCCACTACTTTGGTAGGTTCTTGTACTCAATGTGTGGAACGAGATCCTCATACGCTCGACAGCTCACCAGGCTTTGCACTGGGGCCCTCTCTACAAGCACATCCACAAGATTCACCATCAGTATCCCGCTCCTTTCGGCCTTGCTGCTGAGTACGCTCACCCCGCCGAGGTTTTCATCCTTGGAACTGGCACGATCCTCGGTCCCATCCTGTACTGCATGTTCCGTCACGACCTCCACATCTTCACCGTCTATGTCTGGATTGTCCTCCGTCTCTTCCAAGCCATCGATTCTCACTCCGGCTATGGTAAGTCCCTTCTGATACCTATGTTCTCGATCCGCAGCTGATGATACTCCCAGACTTCCCATGGTCGCTTCAACACATTCTCCCCTTCTGGTCTGGCGCTGAGCACCATGACTTCCACCACATGGCCTTCGTGAACAACTTCTCCACCTCGTTCCGTTGGCTCGATCGTTTCTTCGGTACTGATACCAAGTACCGGGAATACCGTGCTCGTTTGAAGGCTGCCAAGGCCTCTGGTATGACACCTGAAGAGTACGCGAAGATAGAGCTGAGGCTAAGCGAGCAGGCCGAGCGGGAGGGTGTTGCTGCAGAGAAGGTTGCTGAGAGCTTGTCGTTCAAGTCTGGCTTCACCCTCGGAGGACCGAAGGTGAAAGTCCAGTAGAGGTTATGTCTTAAAGACACGTACAGTGCTAGCCTTTCGATGTAGACGAACGCTTCACTGCTTCCTGGAAAATATATACCTACGCTCGCTGCGTGTAGTACATGTAACTTACTATTATGTAATGAAAGGACCACAAACTATCCTTCAACAGACTCGAAATCTTCTGCCCGAGTTCATTGAGAGCTGCTGCCGCTTGCCAGCAAATAATGTCCTCTCAAGCGTGCCTGGCCTCGGCCGCCTCGCCCTGGCATTCAGCGAAATGCCGACTCGATTTCCCGATAAAGTAAAATGCGCGATGCCCTCCGCATAGACGCGCATTGATTATCCCACGACGCAATTGCGCGATTATCTGAGATCTTTCCTCACGTGGCACCCGATCTCCAATATTTATACCGACCGGACGCGATTTTCTTTTCTTTTTCTCTTCCTCCCCACTCGAATCCTTACTGACACGAGCGGAGAGGAAGAGAAGGAAAAATGGCCTCGCAAATAGCTGCTATACGACCGACTCTTGCTCGCACCGCAAGTGGGATCATCGCACCCGCACCCCCCGTCATTGCACCACCCGCCGACAAAAGCAATGCCGACGCAGTCCTCGAGCTTGCAGACGGCACCGCGTTTCGCGGGATCAGTTTCGGTGCAGAGGGGAAGAGTATCTCGGGAGAGTGTGTCTTCCAGACCGGTACGTGCGTTGTCCACCTTACTCTGACGTTATATCGACACCGAGACAGGAATGGTGGGGTACACCGAATCCCTCACCGATCCTTCGTACGAGGGTCAGATCCTCATCCTGACGTACCCTCTCATCGGCAACTACGGCGTGCCACCACGCCCAAAGGACGCTGACGTCGAAGACATCCCCCACGACTTTGAGTCTTCGCGGATCCATGTTGCCGCTGTGGTCGTCGGCTACTACTCGGAAGACTACAGTCACTTCCTCGCCGGCTCGTCTCTCGGAGCGTGGCTGAAGGAGAGCGGTGTCCCCGCAATCTACGGCGTCGATACTCGCGCCTTGACCAAAAAGATCCGTGAGAAGGGATCGATGCTCGCGAAGGTGCTGGCGAGGAAAGCAGACGCGCCACCGGGGAGAATTCGTTCTCTTGCTCCAGGGACCGCTTCGCGCGGCTCCTCCCCTCCAAGCGCACCTGCTTCGTGGAGAGACGATTACGCTGACGTGCCGTTCCACGACCCCAACCAGGATAACCTGGTGGCGGTGGTCTCGACGAAGAGTCCGCGCATCTACAAGCCGGTCACTGAACCCCGGCTGCACCCATCAGGGAAGCGGCCACTGCGAGTTATTGCCGTTGATGTTGGCATGAAGTATAACCAGATTCGCTGCTTTACGCATCGCGGTGTGGAGCTCAAGGTGGTTCCTTGGGACTACAACTATCTATCCGCCTCCGAGGAGCCGTTTGATGGTCTGTTTGTCTCTAACGGTCCGGGTGACCCTACCATGGTCAAACCTGCAATCGAGAGGCTCTCTCAGGCTATGCAGCGAGCAGACCGCCCGATCTTTGGTATCTGCTTGGGACACCAGCTCATGGCCCTCGCTGCGGGTGCTTCGACATCGAAGATGAAGTACGGAAACCGTGGACATAACATCCCCTGCACAGACTCCTTAAGCGGAAGATGCTACATCACCAGTCAGAATCACGGTTTCCAGGTCGACACCGCTACTCTTCCTCAAGGCTGGAAGGAGCTTTTCCGCAACGCCAACGACGAGAGCAACGAAGGTATCTACTGCGTCGACAAGCCATTCTTTTCCGTTCAGTTCCATCCCGAGTCGACGCCCGGACCACGCGATACCGAATTCCTGTTCGACGTCTTCATTCAGAACATCCTCGACTGCGCCTCTACGAACACCCTTGTGCCCATTTCCATGCCGGGCGGGAAGAAGGAAGACAACGAGAAGCGCGTTCCACGTGCGGACGTGCAGAAGGTGCTCATCCTCGGCTCCGGTGGTCTCTCCATCGGTCAAGCTGGAGAGTTCGATTACTCTGGCTCTCAGGCCATCAAAGCGCTCAAGGAAGAGGGCATCTACACGATCCTCGTGAACCCGAACATCGCCACCATCGCCACCTCGAAAGGGCTTGCCGACAAAGTCTACTTCCTCCCCGTCACACCCGAGTTCGTGCGCAAGATCATCCAGTACGAGAAGCCAGATGGTATCTACGTCACCTTCGGAGGACAGACGGCTCTGAACGTCGGCATCAAGCTCAAGGATGAGTTCGAGGGTCTCGGGTGCAAGGTGCTGGGTACTCCGATTGACACTATCATCACCACGGAGGACCGACAGTTGTTCGCGAGCGCGATGGAGGAGATCGGTGAGCGCTGTGCGCAGTCGAGTACGGCTACGACACAGGAGGAGGCTATCGCCGCTGCCAACACCATCGGCTATCCGGTCATCGTTCGCGCGGCGTATGCACTCGGTGGACTTGGATCTGGGTTCGCGCAGAACGAGGAACAGTTGAAGGCGCTTTGTAGTAAGGCGTTCGCAACTAGCCCGCAGGTCCTCGTGGAGAAGAGTATGAAGGGCTGGAAGGAGATCGAGTACGAGGTCGTCAGGGATTGCAGGGATAACTGCATTACTGTTTGCAACATGGAGGTAAGGCCCACGCATACAGATTATATTCTTCGGAAGCTTATAACCTGTTGTAGAACTTCGACCCTTTGGGTATCCATACTGGCGACTCCATCGTTGTTGCTCCCTCCCAGACTCTCTCCGACGCCGACTACAATATGCTTCGCACTACCGCCATTAACGTCATTCGTCACCTCGGTGTAGTAGGTGAATGTAATATCCAGTATGCCCTCAATCCGACATCGAAGGAGTATTGTATCATCGAGGTAAGAGCCTTTTCTTCGTTCTACTGCTCTGTCTAGGACACTCATTCCGATATAGGTTAACGCACGTCTCTCACGTTCCTCCGCTCTCGCATCGAAAGCTACGGGCTACCCCTTGGCTTTCATCGCCGCCAAGCTCGGTCTCGGTATCCCTCTGAACGAGATCAAGAACTCCGTCACGAAGGTCACCAGCGCGTGCTTCGAGCCTAGCTTGGATTACGTCGTCGTGAAAATTCCCCGCTGGGATCTCAAGAAGTTCCATCGCGTCAGCAGGTTGCTCAGCAGCAGCATGAAGAGTGTCGGCGAGGTAATGAGCATCGGTCGGACGTTCGAGGAGACGATACAGAAGGCTATTCGCGCTATTGACGATCAGTTTGCTGGATTCGCCAAGGTATGCAGCATTATTGGAGTCGTATTTATGTTGCTGACGCCTATTCTTCTAGAATGACTTTGTCGAGGATATCGACGAAGAGCTCGAGAACCCTACGGACAAGCGTATCTTTGCTATCTCTACTGCGTTCCACAGAGGTTACTCTGTAGACAAGATCTGGCAGATGACCAACATTGATCGCTGGTTCCTTACGAAGCTGGAAACCATCTTCAAGACGGAGGTCAAACTTTCGTGAGTTCACGCCTCGTTCTTAGCCGTGGATCGTACTGACATCATTTTTCTCCAGCGGTTGCAACGTTTCCACCATCAATGCTCAGACTCTTCGTCAGGCGAAGCAGCTCGGTTTCTCCGACAGACAGCTCGCCACTTGCATGGGATCCACCGAGCTTGCAGTCCGTCGATTGAGACAAGAGTTCGCCATCGCGCCCTTCGTAAAGCAGATCGATACCGTCGCCGCCGAGTTCCCTGCGTTCACCAACTACCTCTACACAACGTACAACGCTGTCGAGCATGACATTTCCTTCGAGGATCGCGGAGTTATGGTCCTTGGTTCTGGAGTTTACCGTATCGGCTCCTCCGTCGAGTTCGATTGGTGTGCAGTTCGCGCTATCCGTACTCTCCGTGATAATGGCCTCCCTACGGTCATGGTCAACTACAATCCCGAAACCGTCAGTACAGACTACGACGAAGCTGATCGTCTCTACTTCGAGAATATCAGCTTGGAGACTATCCTCGACATCTACGACGTCGAAGGTGCTCGTGGTGTCATATTGTCCATGGGTGGTCAGACTCCGAACAACATCGCTCTCCCGCTTTACCGCCAGAACGTTAAGATCTACGGAACCTCGCCAGAGATGATCGACACCGCCGAGAATAGGTACAAGTTCTCTCGTCTCCTCGATGAGATTGGCGTCGACCAGCCCCGATGGAAGGAGCTCTCCAGCTTCGAGGAGGCGCATGCGTTCTGCGAGTCCGTCGGATACCCCGTGCTCGTTCGGCCTTCTTATGTGCTCTCCGGAGCAGCCATGAACGTCGTGTTTGGCCCCGCCGACCTGTCAGGATACCTCTCGCAAGCTACCGCCGTCTCGCGCGATCACCCTGTCGTCATCACCAAGTACATCGAAGGCGCCAAGGAGATTGAGATGGATGCTGTCGCGAAGGACGGCAAGATGGTCATGCACTACATCTCTGAGCACGTCGAAAATGCTGGTGTCCACTCCGGAGATGCTACCCTTATCCACCCGCCGCAGGACTTGGACCCTCAGACTGTGAAGCAGATCGAGGAGGCCACCGCGAAGATTGGAAACGCTCTCAACGTCACTGGACCCTTCAACATCCAGTTCATCGCGAAGAACAACGAGATCAAGGTCATCGAGTGCAATCTCCGTGCGGCTCGTTCTTTCCCATTCGTGTCGAAGGTCACCAGTATCGACGCCATCGAATTGGCCACCAAGGTCATGCTGGGTATCCCCGTAGAGTCTTACCCCGATCCTGGTCTTCCATCGGACTACGTTGGTGTGAAGGTTCCTCAGTTCAGTTTCTCTCGTCTCTCTGGCGCCGACCCTGTGCTCGGAGTAGAGATGGCTTCTACTGGAGAGGTAGCCTGCTTTGGACGCGACAAGTACGAGGCCTACGTCAAGGCACTTATCTCCACGGGTATCGTTCTTCCCAAGAAGAACATCCTGTTCTCTATTGGAGGGTTCAAGGAGAAGGTGGAGCTACTGCCCTCTGTGCAGAAGCTGCATGCCTGTGGTTATCAGATCTTCGCGACATCCGGTACCGCTGACTTCTTAATGGAGCACAACGTTCCTTGCAAGGTAAAGGAGATTTTGTAAGTCCGTAAGCATTAGCTGACCATCACGACTTCTAGTACCTCGAAACTCTCCCAGAAGACAGCAATGACAAACAGAAGTCCGAGTACTCTCTTACTCAGCATCTCGCAAACAACCTCATCGACATGTACATCAACTTGCCCTCGAAGAATCACTACAGGCGCCCTGCGAGCTATGCTAGCAAAGGCTATCGCACACGTCGCATGGCCGTCGATTTTGCTGTTCCCCTCATCACCAATGTCAAGGTTGCCAAGATCTTGTTTGAAGCTCTTATTCGCCGTCTGCCACTGGATGTTTCGCCAATCGACTTCAAGACATCTCACCAGACGTACACTCTGCCCGGACTCATCAATGTCTCAGCCTTCGTTCCTAGCTTAGGCGATGAAGCATCGTCGGATGCCGTAGATGTTACGAAGGCGTCTTTGAGTGGAGGTTTCTCTACTGCTGTCGTTCTTCCCTTCGGTGCAGGCGAGGATTCCGTCGTTCGCGACCAAGCTACCTTCGATCAAGTCAGAGGCACCTTCTCCCGTGCATACAGCAACTACGCTCTTAGCATCACGGCCACACCTTCGAATGTCGCATCTTTTGATGAAGAGCTTCAGGCAGACGCGAAGTCGTTGTTCATTCCTGCCGACTTCACCGATGTGTCCAGCCTCGCTGCTCACTTCGCGGCGTGGCCCTCGAATAAGCTCATTGTTACGAACGCGAAGGGCTCTGCTTTGGCTCCCATTCTGTTGCTCGCCGGACTGCATAACCGCAACGTTCACGTTACCGATGTTCAGCGAAAGGAGGATCTCTTGCTCATCGCTTTGAGCAAAGCCAAGGACTTGAACGTTACTTGTGATGTCTCAGTCTACTCTCTGTTCTTCAACCGCGATACGTATGGAAGCATGGCGCCCTTGCCCACAGCTGAAGACCAGAAAGCCCTGTGGGATAACTTGGCGTCCATTGATGTCTTCTCGACAGGAACTGTCCCATACTACCTTGCCAGATCCGTCAACGAGGAGGGCGACTCGTTCCGTGGCATCTCAGATGTTCTTCCGCTCCTATTGACAGCTGTCTCTACAGGACGATTGACTCTGAAAGACGTACAGGCCCGTTTACACGATAATCCAGTCCAAATCTTTGCGCTCCCTGATCAGGCCTTCACAAGTATCGAGGTAGTCATTGGCCGCAAACTGCGTGGTGGTGCCGGAAAGTCTAAGGGCTGGTCCCCTGCCGCACACACGGTCTTCAACGGTACCATTCATCGGGTCTTCATCCATGGACAGACAGCCTTCCTGGACGGCGAGCTCACCATCTCTCCCTCTGGTCGGGATGTCTCCAGCGCGAGTATCGCGCATCAGACGGAACGACGAAGCTCAATCTCTGCTGGTCGCAGACCGGACGTTGCCGCCCTGATAGCGAGCCCCGCCAAGCAGGCCGACCAGTTACAACCTCTTGGGTTGCTCGGCCCTCAAGGCATTGCCATCCAAGCCCCAGCGAACGCACCATCAGGCTTGACCCATCTTCTTCCTCACCCCTCCTTCCATCGCAAGCACATTCTTTCAGTCAAGCAGTTCGCTCATCGGGATGTCCACGAACTGTTCTCCATCGCTCATGAGATGCAGCTCCAGGTCGAGCGTAATGGTACCCTGGATATCCTGAAGGGCAAAGTTCTCGCGACTCTCTTCTACGAGCCTTCCACCAGGACCTCGTCTTCGTTTGATGCCGCTATGAAGCGCTGCGGTGGCGAGGTCGTTGCTGTGAACGTCGACGCTTCTTCCGTGTTGAAGGGCGAAACGCTCCCGGATACTATCCGCACTCTGGGCTGCTACGCCGATGGCATAGTCATTCGCCACCCGGATGTCGGCAGTTCACAGTTGGCTGCCAAGTTCTCACCCGTGCCGGTAATCAACGCAGGCGACGGTATTGGCGAACACCCTACTCAAGTAAGCTACTTTTCCTCTATCCTGTGTTATTATAGTGCTCATTGAACCACAGGCTCTCCTGGACGTCTACACCATCCGTTCGGAACTTGGTACTGTTAACGGCCGAACTATCACTCTTCTCGGAGACTTGAAGAACGGCAGGACAGTTCACAGTCTCGTCACCTTGCTCTGCATGTACAGTGTCCGTCTCAACTTTGTCGCCCCCGCCTCCCTCGCGATGCCGACATCTGTTGTGAATGCTGCTCGCCGCGCAGGTGTTCACGTCCAGCAGTATGAGTCTGTTGAAGAGGTTCTGGGCGAGACAGACGTGCTCTATGTCACTCGTATTCAGAAGGAGCGGTTCGCCACGGAGGCTGAGTGGCTGACAGTGAAGGACGCGTATCGAGTCGACCATGCCCTGCTATCTAGGGCAAAGGAGGATATGATTGTCATGCATCCCCTTCCTAGGGTTAATGGTGAGTCATACTTACGATTTAACAATGAGATTCTGCAGAATTAATTTTGGGTTTTGTAGAAATCGACCCTGAGGTTGACTTTGACTCTCGCCGTGCCGTGTACTTCCGTCAAATGCGCTATGGTCTTTTCGTGAGTAACCTCCCTGGTCTGGACTGATATATCAGAGGTCTAACTTGGGTTCTAGATTCGCATGGCGTTGCTGGCCAGTGTCATGGGATAAGCTCGACACAATCTAAAGGACTCGGAGAGGAATGAAGTTTGAAACAAAAGTACATGTATTCATCTACACAGACGGAAGCTTTGTATCCATGCTAGACAAATGAGACGATCGGACAATGAATTAAAAGTAGTACTTAGAGTAGCCTAAGCAAACCCTTGTATATACTAGGAGCCAGTGCTCATTAACCTGTATCAATTCTAGTCCCTTTTTGCAACTTTTACGATTTTTGGTGCAATATCGAGGTAAACTTGAAGTAGCCACCACCGGTCTGAGCGCACTCACCGATGACAGCGCTTAAAGTCCCGACTTAACTCAAACCACCAGGAGGCTATGCCCTGCCAGCAGTACGACAGGTATTGAACCTTCGTAACATGCTGGATATATGCTCTCCATTTTATAACCAAGCTGATACGCCGAACTTGTCAGATGTAATACGTAGCTCGAGGTACAAGACTCGGACTATCGTTGACCGACGTCAATTCTCCAACGTCGGCTGTATGCGCAACCTACGGGTGAGTGCATCCTTAGACGAGTTGCAATATACATAGACCTAGGCCTTGTACTAGATATGAAAGTTTTACAAGTAAGTTTGAGTGCACATGCTACATTCCCAGCGCATCCACATCTCGGCGACGATGACACCGTTCATCATGTTTTGGCAGTTAAGTTTGTTCTGTCGCTACTTCACTGGAAAGGGTCCTGCTGACGCCACACTCCCTGACAGACGTTCCGAGCTGAGGATCGCGGGAGGTACCTAAGTGCGCTGAGTATTTCAAGTTACCTACTGTCGGGCACTGGCAGTTTACAAGGTGTGCGCCAAACGGCGAGGTAAGTATCAGACAGACAGCGAAATTTTCTTGTGCTGTCGAGTTCGCTCATAGCCGACAGACAATACTATGTACAGTAACGACGTTGGTGTGAAGAACAGCGCTGCTCAGTACCCTGTCGCCAGCAGGTTATCTGCAAGTGGTTATTTTTAGGATGACAGCGAAACGGTCTGTCTACCGGGAACCTCAGTTCGATGATTTCTGTGTACTCTGCAAGGAACCATACTCCTCATTTCACTAGGTGTCGTCAAGTTTACTACAGCATGAGTAGCTGCAAACTCATTGGTTTTCTCAGTGTCTCTAGACACACACTACTGTGTGCTCTTACATTTGAGGAACGGTACACTCAAAATCTAAGTGTGTGTCAGACTAGACGGTTTCAAGTTATACAACCAATCAGATAACTCCCTCAGACACATTCGCTTGTGGTACGTGACAGATTGCCCTCGTCTCTCGCATCCACAACGCAAATACCGTCTAAACCTTTGAAATAAAGTATGTGTCCTCGGAGACCTTTCTGGTCCATCGGTCCTGGTTGCTGTCCGTGTCACCCTGCTCAACCGAACAAGTCTGATATAATCCCCACTTTCGCATGGTGGCGCACACGCTTAAGTGAGTGATACCTAGGAACGGCGTATAGGTGGATCTTATGTGCTAATTTTTGAATTGTACTACAGTGACAGGGCTCTTTGCTAGTATACTATACGTGTGAAATGCTCTCTGACACGTATCCACCCGTGAATCTATCCGACTGAAACGGCGCGAACAGTGTCATCAACAAGGTTTCATTTCTACATTGACAGTGTACCCGAGCTATAATATCATCGAAACGAAATATCGCCAACAAATCCCTTCCACTGTAAGTCCGCAAATAGCCAAATTGCCCAACCATTCCTTCCACGTATCTACTTATCCACGTATCCAATCGATGCTCGGGCCTCCAGCTTCTTCATACAGTCATCAAATTGTATCTTCCCATGAACGGGAGCGACTTATTCATCGTGGCTTCTGTTCCAATTGTAAGTCTGAACATTAGATCTGTGAGATAACGGAAGACAGATCTAGAAGAGTTCGCAGGAGCCTCCGGCGCGAGGGAGGCGTGGGACGTCACGGTTCCGCGTCAAGTCAATCAAGTGAGCTCCATGATTTTTAATCGCACTCTTTCTTCAGGCTAGAGCGGATATCTGGAAAGACAGAAGCTCGCAGCACATTATACACTAACGTTTTAATGTGCGCCCAGCGAAGAACCCGCGAAGCACTAGTGGGGTGAGTCGTCGATCGAGAAACACGTTTATATGACGTTTCTCACATGCCCGACAGAGACGATAATCATTTCTCATATTCTCTGACATCTCGTATGTTTCTCTGTCACGATTCGAATTTTGAAACGCTCACGTATATTATGTGTGCAGATGTTGAGTCGACGTTCATCGCAAGGCTCGTTCTGCTGCGCTGTCTTATCCACTTTTCTGGTAGCTGCGCTAACAATAGCAGGCGGCCCATTGTACACCCTCAAAGATGACAGCACGAATGACACCACCACACCCACCAAACCTCTTCTGCTTTTCATTTCCGAGGTCGATGATCACACCTCTTCGACCGAGCAACTTGAAGCGCTCAAACTTGCTCCCAGCTATTTCGGGCGGCGTTCGTCTGGTAGCCTCGTGCACGCGCCGTACCATTCCTCGCGTCGGCACCAGGTACGACCCTACCCACCCCACCCGCCCCGCCATCACGCAACACCAACTCTATCTGGACGTTATCGCGCCCTAGAATCCCGCCACATCTTAGGTACGATCGCTGTGGTAAGTAAACATTCGTACACACACCGTGATAAGTACAGGAATGGAAGATAGCATTCCTTCTGTCGAGCTAGTTTCGAGATGGGAGATGACTGTGAGTGTGAGTGCATGCAGAAGGTTCGTCCGGCGCGCTGCAGCAACGAGTTGTACAGGGCCCAATGCTTCCCGGCGAGCAGGAGTGGCCCGCTGACGTTCGCACACGCACAAGGACGTCTTCGTCACGGTGAGTGCGCTCGGTCTGCGCGTTAGTATTGTGAAGCTCACTCCGGACTCGCACTGCCCCGGAGTCGAAGGCGGCTGGTGACAGCAGTACGCCGTTCTAGCGTCGAAGTGGAAGATTGTCACCGCACAGATGAGCAGATTGTGTTTGCGTTGCCGAGGATGCCTGGCTGCTACATAACTCTGTTTATAGCAAGTATTTTCATGTGGAAATGGACACTAGGGCATGGCGGGAGAGGTACTGGCCGAGTGAGGATCCACATGCTCGTTGTGTCAAGCACATATGAACAGCTGGAATTGTGCTGTAAACTTTGGAACAATGTTGGGAGAAACTCCAGCCACCAGCGACCATTGACTCTGATCATTTCAGCGCATAAGTAAGTGGTAAGTGCTATAGAGTTACCGATCGGATAGTCGCAATGAATATCTCACCGTGATCCTTGTCGGGCGTGTATACCGCGTTGGTTGTCGTTTCGATAATTGCGCGACTTTGTCTGAAGAAATGCACCCGGGCAACAAGTTCTTGGCCGTCGTTCCTTGCGACGCTAGACTCGGTAAAACTCACGCGTAACAAAGCATCAGAAAGATTTGTGATATCCGTCACGTCGATCCCCTTACGATGCAATATTTCTCGAACAAATGAACAAGTTATCCACCGTGACAAGCAGAAAAACAATGTCGAAGTCGAAGACGTGGTCACAACTCTGGCCAGAATCGAGAGCTGTGATTGGCCGGTGCGACCCTTGTGGGCGTCTGCGGGGAGCGGACCGTGACGGAGAAGCATGGAAGACGCGGTCACGTCGCGTTGCTTTCGCGAGAAAGAAATGCTTCATTGATGCTTCTTTGTGGATTGCCACTCATTCGAAATGACCCCCTCGATCCAGACTTGTGCAGGTCACGCTGTCACAGGCCTCCTCAAGGCTGCTATAGATGCGAGCTCTGCTTCAGTCCTCGACCACCACCATCTCCCTCTAACCCGTCTCAGGCCGCCTCGACACCGACCGACGCCGACGACGAGTGCGAGCCATGGAGAAGGACAGCGTGCAACCAGGATCAGCTAACATACGCGAAGCCGAAGGAGCCACTGCATCTATGTCTGGTGGAGTGGCTACGATTGGAGAGACATCGGGATCCAATGTGCACAGAGGTGAGTAGCTTATCATGCTCTTGTAGCTACGGTCACCTGAATGCACGTCGAAGAAGAGCAGCATGCCGCATCTGGCTCACAGGCCTCGGACTCCGGCACTTCTACGATTGATCCGCTGCCTGTGGGACATACAATTCAAGAACGAACTTCTAGCCTGGCGTCACAACGCCCAGCTGAAGAAGTGTCTGCAGGTGCGGCGAGAGTCTCCCTTTGAGTATAGCGCACCAGCTCTAATGTGATCTACGTAGAGGTAGTAGGGCATAGTATCCAATCTTCCGAGATTAGAGGCGCCTCCTCATCGAGTATGTCGCACGGACTTCACGAATTGTCACAGGCTGTCTTTCTTACGACCGCTCTAGATACCCCTTCCACGCACCAAGATGAACGTTCTATGTCAAGTGATTCCAATAACGGATCAGGTAATATATCTCATTGTAATTCATGTGCATGAGAACTACAATATCTGACAGCCTGTTTGTATAGCTTCTACGGAACACACTATTGTTCAAACCACGGCCCCGAGCATGGACCCGGCTCGAAATAGTAGTACCCCGCCAATAGTGGTACCAATAGTCAACATCCTTCCCAGCACTCCGTCTCAGAACTCTATGGCCGAGACGTCTGCTTGGGGGCAACGAAGTCGAAGTTCCTCGCCCTTTGGTAAGCAACAAATCCAACAATTTTATCGACTTTACAACTGATATTTCTGATTACGATAGCGCACGCACCGCCTAGTAACGTCTCCATGCCAGCACCTCAGCCCATACAGCCAATCTACTATGCAGCGCCTACTCCGATGTACACCACAGATGCGTCGGGGGCTCCGATACCGTTTACAGCAAGTCCTGCCGGAACACCTCCCCCGGTGCAATATGTGGTAATGCCCTCGGCTTCGCCACCAGGCTCTCCCGGACCATACGTCCAGATGATCAATGGGCAAGCTATGCTTGTCCAACCCCTACCCTCACCTGTTATGATGCCTCAGCCTGCACCCAGCTCTCCGCCACCTGCATCTACCGCACAT
Source organism: Irpex sp. P115-07 (assembly GCA_037040455.1). Classification (NCBI taxonomy): domain Eukaryota; kingdom Fungi; phylum Basidiomycota; class Agaricomycetes; order Polyporales; family Irpicaceae; genus Irpex; species Irpex sp. P115-07. The sequence goes on from JAXQGX010000298.1 coordinate 15,070, forward strand.
ACTCAATCTCAGGCTGACGCTCGTCGACATTCGCCTCTATCCAATCAACCATCTCAGTCGCGCCGCTCAAGTGACGAAGTGCCCCCAGAAGTACCACCAAAACCTCCCGCACTCTCCCGAGCTTCCACCTCCGCCACACCTCATATGTATCTACCCACTCCAATCAACCACACAATCACAACACACCTAAACACCCCAGTTCCCCTCCAACAACCCTCCTCCGACAACAACATACCCTCCACAACAACCAATCTCGAAATGCCAGGCGCCTTCCCCGACCAAGGCCCCTCAAGCTTACCATTACACACACCGTCCCGCCGCCACCCACCCACGACACGTCTATCATGGGACGAGTCCGTGTATGACCCGCCGCCTTCTGCGCAGGGTAGACGTACAGTGGCGAGTCCGTTGAACTCGCCGATTCTTAATATACCGCCGTTGACGGGGATTGGGAGTGGTGCGTATCCGCCTTTTACGCCTATGGATGATGGGAGAGGAGGGGTAGGAGGCGGCGGGAATGGTGGGAGAGATAGAGATAGGGATGGGTATTTCCCGGCGTATACGAATGGCAATGGGAATGGAACTGGGAATGGGAACGGGAGTGGTGTTAGGGTTCCGAGACGCGCGTATAGTCAGTCCTCCGGTGGGCGGGATAGGGAGAGGCTCGGGACCGACCAGTTGGGGTACACGTCTAACGGTCGGCAGGCTATATCGTTGAATGATCCTGCTTATGATCCTGGTCCTTCGAATTCGGAGCGGCTGCCTCCTTCGAGGGTGAACAGTGCTACGTATGGGAGGCGTCACGGCTCTGGTGTCGACTTTAGCCAGGTCCCTGTTGGCGTGCGTGATGATACTACGAGTGTTACGGTGGGGAGCACTGGTGAGGGTGTGACGAGGGGTTTGAGTTTTATGGCTCTGTTTCCGTGGATGAGGAGGTCGAGGCCGGAAGCGAAGAGGCAGACGAGTGACATGGTGGATAGGTTGAGTAATGATGTACGTTTTTCTGTTTTGTTTTGTCTTTATCACCGGGGATCATGCGAGGAGTACTCATGTTTATGCACTACGTAGCCACGAGAAAAGACGATAGGAGAGCGGCTCAAGCCGACGCTGGACGCTGCAGAACAGGAGTTAAAGAAGGCGAAGGTCCATGGTACGTGTTAGGTGTCGATGTTGAATGCATGAAAGTGAGGCTGATCAGCTTTACGTTTAGCCAAGGCCACTGGATGGTCATTGAACATCGCCATCGGTGCTCAGGTCGTGCTGGGAGCGTTGACGACGGGCGTAGCGGCGGCTACCACAGGACAACATGTACGAGTGCACTCTTGCATCACCAT